>OX463848.1:45596726-45719226 GCA_949825065.1 Odontocerum albicorne
AGACCATCGTTGGACGTATGAAGTAATCCAGTGGTACCCAATAGGTATAAAAAGGCCTGTAAGAAGACCTAAGGCGCGCTGGGTGGACGAAATACGTAAGCATGCAGGTATTATGTGGCAGCAATGTGCAAAGGACAGGATTTTGTGGAGACAACTTGGAGAGGCCTACATCCTGCAGTGGATAGATACAGGCTGATGGTGATGGTGATATATATATATATATATATATATATATATATATATATATATATATATATATATATATATATATATATATATATATATATATATATATATATATATATATATATATATATATATATATATATATATATATATATATATATATATATATATATATATATATATATATATATATATATATATATATATATATATATATATATATATATATATATATATATATATATATATATATATATATATATATATATATATATATATATATATATATATATATATATATATATATATATATATATATATATATATATATATATATATATATATATATATATATATATATATATATATATATATATATATATATATATATATATATATATATTTATATATATATATATATATATAAACAAATTCTATATTTATGAATATGTATTTTCATAAATGTAGAATTTGTTTTACTTCCGTGAATATTTCACGGGTCGCAACTAGTTTGAATTAAATATAAAACTAAGATATATAAATACGAGTAGCTATAAAATAAAGAAATTGGTACAATTATAACTTGCAAAGTACGAGTAACTTAAAAAAATACAAATATAAAATACTGACCACTCAACATACAATATTGTAATATTATATAAAGGATGGAATCAGATACTTCTCATTTCACCAACTTCTATATCAGTTAAAAAAATACTAACAGTGGAAAATAAATAATTAACATTTCAAAAGGAGTTTAAAAAATTAAACCATTTATGTTTGGATCAAAGTACATATTCGTATGGTTGGATCGAGTGATAAATTAAAATTAAAAAAAAAAATCGATTCGATATCGTAGGAGTTGTGTGAGGTGTATAGTATGGGTGTAAATGTGGCGAAGGATGTGTGTCGAGATAGGAAAGTCTGGCGCTCTGTCCTTTGCCCACCCCGTCAGAGAAATTGCTTGATGGTATGGTATTGTCAGCTTTCTGATTAAAATATTATCAGCTTTTGCGCAATATTTAAACTAAAAAGTAATTTAAGTAAATGTTAGAAGAATCGACAACTCCAAATAAAAAAAGTCAACAAAAAATAAAAGAAAAGTGTATATAAGTGACACACAACTGAGCATGTTAATATGCGATAGATTCATTTAAAGTGGTTTTTCTAGTAAATATGATAAACACAGATTTTTGGAACTGAATAATATTTTTTTTTATTAACGTAAATGTCCGGGTTCACCCAGTTCGGAATGCATATTTGAACTAATGACCCAACATACATTTCACCTGTTCTAAGAAAATTGAGGAAATATCACGTTGCTTTTGTATCAGTTTGTATGGAATAAGAAATAATGTAACTATGCAATTGCTATACATTTTAATACGAACTTGATTGAACAATGTTTATTCGGTTTTTAAAATTTATTAAAATGGGTGGTACCATTTTATATGTGTACGAGTATGTTCGCTTGATTTTAAACAGGAAAAACAGGCATACCTCTACTAACGATGTTTCGACTTGCAGTGAATCACGTTTATATCACTTCAATTACCACCGCAATAAAATACATGATACTTCCTAATTCCAATACCACGGCGCTACTGACCACTCGATGCCGCTATTCATTGGATATAGTATGTCTTAATAAATGTATACACACTTTTATAATGCCATTTACTTGAACTTGCTGCTGAAATTCGTCGTACCACACATTCGTGAGGAGTTTAGGGATGAGAAGGACATTTATTTTCAGTAGGATGATGTACCTTCTCACTACCATCGTGACGTGAGGGCCTATCTTGATGCTGGACAGATGGATTGGAAGAAGATGTAGCATTGAATACCCTCCGCGCTCTCCAGACTTCATGCCAATGAACTTTTGTTTGGGGACTTATCAAAAATAAATTTTATTGCATAAAATCGGCAACAGTTAATTAACTGACAGCAACCATTGAAAGATAAAATTCCAAAACAAATGATTCGTGATGTTAACGATTCCACGTTATCAGCAGTGCACGGACCAAAACGGTCATTCAAATAAACATTTACTATAGTCAAAAAGACATATGCCTGTCTTCTTTAATTTGAAATTTTTAACTTACCATATATACTATATATTTCAATAAATACTGAATTTTTTATCATTCAAAGTGTGTTTATATTTTTTGACATGCCCAAAAAGGAGAGTCGTGTTTCGGAATACGGAATGAAGAGATATTGGATGAATTTAAAACTGATGTGTAGAGTAAAATGAAGAAGAGCAAACTAAGATGGTTTGGGCACGTAGAACGACTGAATAAAAAAAGACTAACAATATACAGTGCAAATATGAGTAGAAGGCGTGCGAGAAGAAAACCAAAGAATGTATGGTTGGAATAAGTGAACGATGCTTTGAGAGAAGGAAATGCAGAAAGTCAGAAAAATTGTAGGAGTTATATAAGAAGGTGTATAGATGTAGAGATCACGCTAAGGATGTGTGTCAAGATAGGAAAGATTGGCACTATGTCCTCTTTGTCTATCCTAATAGCAATATTGCGTGAGGGTATGTACGAGTATGTATTCATTTGTCAATACTACTGAAAACACATTCTGAAGTTTTGTTCTCAAAATAGTGTAACATTGAAGAGAAAAGTTGTTCGTCACATTTCATTTTTTTCTACGTAAAACGAATTTCAATTTTGAGAATAAAAAAATATTTACTTGGGACCATATCGGGACTAGGGTGGATGGTTAATATTCACTAGGAACCATGTCAGGACTGGTTAATATTCACTAGGGACCATGTCAGGACTGGTTAATATTCACTAGGGACCATATCGGGACTTAAGGTGGATGGTTAATATTCACTAGGGACCATATCGGGACTATAAGGTGGATGGTTAATATTCACTAGGGACCATATCGGGACTACAGATATGGTGGATGGTTAGTATTCAGTAGGGACCATATCGGGACTAAAGGGTGGATGGTTAATATTCACTAGGGACCATATCGGGACTGTAGGATTGATGGTAAATTTTTTGGAAACCACTGTGTTGAAAAGCAGCGTCCGCTGTAATAGAAGTGTGCACTGGCGCATTATCGGTTAATAATCTCATGCCTGGTGATAAGCTTTTATATCATCTTTTATTTGTACATTAATGACGCATAAAACTGTAAGGTGTGGAATACGAGTATGACGCAGATGATCCCCAGACAGCATCTTAACGTCGCATCGTTTCATTTCTGTCAGACTTTTTCCTTCTTTCGAAAGAAACTTGACAACTACACGTTATTTAATTTTAAACATTTCAGAATATAACGAAACAACACTTTAATATCGGTTCTATTATAGTTGACATATTATATAGCATAGAGTCCATTGTATGGTCAGGTGGTGTTACAGTTGACACCACAATGGACGTGGCTGGTGTTGGTTCTGACCATATGATCCAATAGGGCGGGGTATTACGATCGAGCTTTTACCGTTGCTGGTCCTGTATCGTGGAATGGTCTACCTCATAGTGTTAGAGATATGGATGGCGTGAGCAACTTTAGAAAGCACTTGAAGACAACCTTTTATGGGATGTCTTGTCAAAATTTACGATGTTATTTAAACAATACACACATATAATACATACATCTAAAGCCAAATATGTTACTACCACATTTTGAAAGATAATTTGTTTGTATTTTGTTTTCTCTTCGTAAATTTTCTGCAGTTTTCTTACTAAATATGTTTTTCTAAATATATGCAGTTACGAAGATGTACCTAATTCAATGGCCACAGCCACTATCTTCCTACCCTTGCACTCAATTTTCATATGTATTTGAATATTGTATTTTTTTTATCAGTCAATAGTAGAGGATTCGAGTGAGGAGCCATGAGGAGAGGTATGCTTCCTGTTTTTTTTAAAGAATAGAATCGAGGGTTTATAAGGATACACATGACCGAAGTCATGTATTCTTATACCCTCGACTACTAGATGGAACAAACGTCTGTCATGCGAGGGGAGTAGCACAGCGCGAGGTTCAAACTAGCGACCTTCCGCGCGGAATTCTAGTGCGTTACCATGCCCCTCGAATTATTTGGAAATAATAAATCTTGTTGTTTTCCAGACAAGATTTGCTCAAGTGGAATGGGTGGGGATACAAGGACTCCAGGTTCCTGGTCTCGGGGGATTTTATAACGTTCAGCGGCACGAGGTGAGTTTTATTTTTATTTATTATTTTGAAAAAACCCTCCCTTTATTTTTTGTAGTAGTTTTAAAAATCGAAATCTTTTTCCAAAGTTTATTTTACCTTATTTGATGTATAAAATTTAAAGCTAATTTTTATTTACAAAACTAATCTGTGTTTAATGCTGTGGAGATGCGCCCACTCTAGAAGAAAGTGTGCTATGTTTATGTATGAAAGATAATCTGTGTTTAATGCTGTGGAGATGCGCCCACTCTAAAAGAAAATGTGCTATGTTTATGTATGAAAGATAATCTGTGTTTAATGCTGTGGAGATGCGCACACTCTAGAAGAAAATGTGCTATGTTTATGTATGAAAGATAATCTGCGTTTAATGCTGTGGAGATGCGCCCACTTTAGAAGAAAATGTGTTATGTTTATGTATGAAAAATAATCTGTGTTTAATGCTGTGGAGATGCGCCCACTCTTGATGAAAATGTGCTATGTTTATGTATGAAAGATAATCTGTTTTTAATGCTGTGTAGATGCGCCCACTCTAGAAGAAAATTTACTATGTTTATGTATGAAAGATAATCTGTGTTTAATGCTGTGGAGATGTGCCCACTCTAGAAGAAAATGTGCCATGTTTATGTATGAAAAATGCGGAATGAAGGCATCGTTAATATACACAATGATATGTTATGATGGATGTTTTAAGTATGATTAAAAAATCATTATTCAAGCATTAAGAAATAATAAATTAATCCAGTGATAAAATGAAAATTTTAAGTAAGATGAAGAAAGTTGTTTAAGGTTACGTAGGGCAAAGTGTGCGTGGAAGAGGGATACGAAGGGAAATGTGGTTGTATCAAGTGAACTAAATTTTGAAACAAAGTAAAGTATCTATGAATAATAGAACATGACGAGATGCATGAATGGGAAATTTGTGTGTTTGAAAAGTACTGTACATCACTTTTTCATTGTGTTCATCGCAAGTTGTGTCGGTATACCATATTCACAACAAACTGATGTTTTATTGAGAGAAAAAAATAACAAATTTAACACATTTATTTGTCGGCATTGGAAGTACATTCATACATACCCCTACGAAAATTTTCAGGCGGGATAGGCGGAGATGACAGAGCGCCAGACTTTTCTATCTCGACACACATTCTTACTTCCCCTACATCCATACACTTTCATATCAATAACTTTAACGATTTCTCTGACTACATTTCCTACTTTCAGAATATCCTTCACTTGACCCAAGCATACTTTCCTTGGTCTTTCACTCAAACGCCTTTCCCTCACATTTCCACTATATATATTTGTATTGTGAGTCTTTTATCATTCATTCGCTCTTCGTGCCCAAACCATCACAGACTGCCCTTCTTCATCTTACTTTACACATCAGCGTTAAGTTCACATTTATCCCTTATCCCTTTATTCCGTATTCTGTCAAATATTGTCACCCTGTGTATTTTCTCCGAAGCACGCATTTCTACAGCATTTCTTCGCTTTCTATCAATCTTTTTTTACGTTCACGTTTCACTTCCATACATCAAAGTTAGCACTGAAATAATTTTGTGGACCATCAACTGATAGTGTTCGATCCTAGTATATATGTTTTAGTGCCCCACTGACTTTATTTCCTTTTAGATATATCCTCACATCGAAAGTCAAATCCCCGACGGAAGGTAAAAGTTGAACCAAAAGACCTCAAATGCGTTTAAACACTGTCAAGAACACTTTCACCCGCATACATATTGTGACATAAAGGTAATGACCGTGATTGTTTGCCCAAGATAACGTCATTTTGGTTATCTCTGCGCAGTGTTATCTCAAGTTAGGATAAACGTACTCGTACCGTGCAAAGAGCCAACTGGTTCATCAACAAGGTAGTCAAAATGCTGATATCTGTCACATCAACTCAATTTAACTCCTTAGAAGGAATGTTTCGGCCTACCATCAACGGTACTGCTAAGAGTTGTGACTTCGATATATTATTATGGTTCAGGGGTCGATATTAACTTTCGATTGTCCTTAAAATATAAATATATTGATTTATCATTATTATTCTTACTATGTATATCTCTAGGTAAGGGAGAATTCGCTAAATAATTCGTTCTATAATTATCGTAACAAAACATGTCTGACAACCTGGTTGTTGCCAGCCTGTGTAATCAAATAATTAAACTCCAGTAATCATTCCATGTGCACGGTCTCCCGTTAAACGAATTCAGTTGATTGCGATTTATTCTGTTTGAGATTTTGAATGCATGATAGTGACATCTATTAGGTACATCACCAACATTAGGTGCATTGTATCACCAACATGAGGTGCATTGCCGCGCGGTAACGCACTGGACTTCCGTGCGCAAGGTCACTAGTACGAATTCTGCGCTGTGCTACTCCTTACGAATGATAGACATTTTTTTCCGCCTAGCTTTCGGGAGTATGAGGACTTCGGTCACATCTATTGACAAAAATGCCGGTGTGGTCCGATTGTCTTACTCCGATGCGCCATCAGATCCAGTACAGTACAGTATTGTTGCCGATGTGCCATCAGATCCAGTACAGTATTGTTGCCGATGTGCCATCAGATCCAGTACAGTATTGTTGCCGATGTGCCATCAGATCCAGTACAGTATTGTTGCCGATGTGCCATCAGATCCAGTACAGTATTGTTGCCGATGTGCCATCAGATCCAGTACAGTATTGTTGCCGATGTGCCATCAGATCCAGTACAGTATTGTTGCCGATGTGCCATCAGATCCAGTACAGTATTGTTGTGCCATCAGATTCAGTACAGTATTGTTACCGATGAGTTTGCTGGTATGCAACGGCTCACTCGTTTCCAAAGCAATATAAAGTTTGACCTGTCAAGAATCTGCACTTGATGTTATCGATTTGAATACAATTTTCGTTCAAACCTTCTCGAAACATTTCAGTTTCTTTCAAGACACGGACATTCTTTTCGATCAGACCGAGACGATGGGAGAATCCGTTTCCTACCAACAAATCGCACCACATTTTCATTTACGGTTCACTTAGTACGACTGTGGAACGAACTTCCAACATTTTTCAGATGTGCACGATCCTTATTTATATTTAAAAGATAATTAAAAATAACATTACGTCACTCAGAATATCTTTTCATCCTACTTTTCCTTTGATTCCCTTCCTTATTCTTGAACAAATTCTATTCCTCTGGTTCTACCATTATTGATCGAGATTATTTATTTGTATGTTTTTACTTAAATATATAATAGACGAATGTTTTTTTTTGTGTTAATAGTTAAATGTATCTAAGATGAGCTGGTTGGTTGAAAGAAATTGCTTTGTAACAATAATTCCGCCCAATTTACCATGTTTAACCATGTACACAAAAAAATATAACTAATGTAATGCGATATATTTTAGAAATTTTAGTGAAACATTGTAAGAAATGGTCTGCCTTCATCTAAATGCGATACAATAACTAATGTGCATAAAAACTTATATTCATCTTAAAATATTTCTTTGAATATACAATAATTTTTTTTCCTATAAATAACCAACGATAAATAACCAACAATCTCCGTGACCTGATTGGTAAAACGCCTGTCTTCCAGCTCAGGGGTTTCGGGTTCAATTCGTGATGGTTCTTTTTTAATTTAGTCTACTTTTAACATAACATTTATTTATTTTCATTTATTTCGCGGGATGTACTTTTTGAATGAGGCCATGGATACTGATGTTTTCATTTTGAGAAAAGCTTTCAGTGATAGCTTCTTTAGCAGTGGGAGTTAGTCGATGTAATTTATTAATTAAAACATAATTTTTTTCTACTTAAAGGGCATTGGTTGTGTCGACGTGATAATAATTATATTAATTAAGTTTTTATTTATTATCATATTATATATTTTGATCTTTATTAATTTGTAAATCGCAAATGAAATAATGGAAAAGATAAAATATTAAATTCTGCCGTGAATTGTGTTGTTAGACTATTAAGGACTTGAAACATAAAACGGCTATTTCAAATGCAATGAGGCTGGCTGCGCTGGACCACGAGTCATCTAGGACTACGCCGCTCTCGGCATTGGATGTTCAAGGTCAATCTAGAGTGCTTGTTTGTTTTCGTATTGCAGATTAAAAGTTCCGCTAAAGTATCTGAATGACGCTGTATATTCCTGTAACATCATTAAAAAAATAATTGAATTTGCACCAAAAATATTGCCAGTTATCCTTCAATGGAGGCCATGAGTTCTAGTCTCTAGTCACGCACGGTGTTGCTATTTTATTAATGTGGGGTATTCTAAACTGTGCTCTGATCTTCAATGCTAGTCGGCCTTGGATATTATGGAGGTGAGGAAAAAATTATTAAACATTCCATTTAATTTTAAAAGATATAAACTGAGACCCCCGTTGTTTGGTCTCGCACCCTTTCGTTGTGTACAGTACAGTCTGGCGGGCTTATTGTCATGTGGCAATCTATTCCAACCAACCAGAAAGATGTTTAAAGGGCCGTGACTGGAATCTTTCATAAAAAAATGGGTTCCAACGGGAAACGAGCCCGCAACCCCTGGATTGATATGCGTCATACCAATTAGGCCACGGAGGTCGAATTTGTTTATCGGGATGTTACTCAGTATTTTTTTAAATTTATATTGATAATTTTGTGTTCATGGTTAAATATGATACATCTTGCATGCTATTGTTTTACAGCAATTTCTACCAACCAACCAGCATACCTGGTACACATTCAACGATTAAATTCACACATATACAAAAAAAAATCGTTTAAATCTCCATTAACAAATAAATAACTAATACTCGTATCTATCAATAAATAATGGTAGAACTAGAAGAAAAATAAGGAAAATTTGGATAAAATAGTATTGTTACATTTTTTCAACTCTCTCTGAAATATAAATAATAATGCATTATATTATATTATATTATATTGTATTACACATTAATTGTACAACATGACGGGCTTTTTGCCACGTGGCAATCTTTTTTTGCCTAAAACAGACGAGACGAGACGTTACGAAATATATTGATCATTAATTTATTTCAGTGTCCGAACCATTAATTATCACATAATACTATACGTCACGCACCAGAGTTTTTTTTTTGGTTAATTGTACCATAAGCTGCTGTGAAATCGACAAAGCCTACACCAGCTATCATTTGGTCTGAGGTGCATGGCCTTCCATGCGGAAGGTAGCCAGTTCGAATCCCGCACTGTGCTACTCCTCTCAAATGACAGGTATTTTTCCGCCTAGTATTCGGGGGTATAAGGATGACTTCGGTCATATCTATTTTTACAAAAAAAAGGGGGGAAACATGCTGGTGTGCTCCGATCGTCTCATTTAAGGTTTGCCATCGGGTCCAGTACACCGGTGTGTCTGGTGAGTTTGCTGGTGTGCAATAGCTCACCCACTTAAGGAGAACAAATAAGAAGAAGAAATTAACGAAATCTTCGCTTTCCAACTGTATTGACGTTGGAATGGCGAGGGGATCCTCGACTACGAGGCCCAGCAATGACGTTGGAATGGCGAGGGGATCCTCGACAACGAGGCCCAGCAATGACGTTGGAATGGCTAGGGAATCCTCGACTACGAGGCCCAGCAATGACGTTGGAATGGCGAGGGGATCCTCGACTACGAGGCCCAGCAATGACGTTGGAATGGCGAAGGGATCCTCGACTACGAGGCCCAGCAATGACGTTGGAATGGCGAGGGGATCCTCGACTACGAGGCCCAGCAATGACGTTGGAATGGCGAGGGAATCCTCGACTACGAGGCCCAGCAATGACGTTGGAATGGCGAGGGGATCCTCGACTACGAGGCCCAGCAATGACGTTGGAATGGCGAAGGGATCCTCGACTACGAGGCCCAGCAATGACGTTGGAATGGCGAGGGGATCCTCGACTACGAGGCCCAGCAATGACGTTGGAATGGCGAGGGGATCCTCGACTACGAGGCCCAGCAACGACGTTGGAATGGCGAGGGGATCCTCGACTACGAGGCCCAGCAACGACGTTGGAATGGCGAGGGGATCCTCGACTACGAGGCCCAGCAACGACGACGAGAGGAGGCAGATTAGTAAAATAGGCCAAGAGTTTTCGGATCCACTGTTTCTTCACCTGGTTTTAGCAACGCGACAACATCTTTTTTCCATCATAACTTAGAGATATTTATGTCAGTGAAATACCTATTGAATACGTTGAGAAATCATGTTTGAGTAACTGTCCTAGAGTACTGTCAGGTTGATGGGGTAGTGAACCCGCTGGCATGGCTTTATTTAATTCCGTAAGTGAAGAGGAAGCATTGCGAGCAAAGCTGTTTCCCCCGTTGTCTTTTCCGGTCTTTTTCTTTCCTTTTTTTTGTGGTTTGCCATTAAGCAGCGGTTAGTGTAAAGGAATTTGTTGATATGACTCCGAATATATTTACTTTTTCAAACATGTCCTATATTAAGACAGATTTATGAATATTGTCATTTGGAAATTAGTTTCAACCAGAAAGAATGAAAATGATTTGTTCTTCATTTTTATTACTGTGAGAGATTATTCTCAAAAGCGCTGTACGTTTGCTGTCTTTTTTGGATAAAAATATATATTATGACAGAGAATAAGGTGCACGGAACCCGTCATGTAATAAGCAACACCCGTTCTATATCAACATTAGCAAAAATGACAATACATAAAAGTGTGTTGGTGCCCACTTTGAAGTATAGAAGTTATACTTGGACTTAGAAGACAAGGGGGATAGAAATAAGATTCATGCCGTGAGGGCGAGGAAACATTTGTGAAGTGTTAATGTATGAAATAATTCAGAATGAAGAAGTCAGAAATGAATAAAGATAAGATGGATGTTTTAAGTATGATAAGGGGAAAAAAGGACCTTAAGGTTGGTTTGGACATGCGAAGAGAATGAATGATGAAATAACGACTAAATTATTAAACAAGTCAGAATTGTAAGGTTTGCGTAGAATTGGTAGATTTAAGAAAACGTGGCTAGATCAAATGACCAGATTTTGAAAAAAAAGGTAAAGTGAGAAGTACGAATAATAAAACATTGTGCATGGCGAGAAGTATGAATGTGGAGGAGGCGAAATATGTGTATTTGGATAGAAAAGTTTGGAGACGTGTTCTCTCTGCCTTACCCGCAAAGGACACTACGTGATGATATGTACGAGTACATATGTATGAACATTTATTAATATTATGATATTCTACTATTTATTTATAGTATTTGACATATGTATGAACATTTATTAATATTTTGATATTCTACTATTTATTTATAGTATTTGACACTTTATTGTAAAACAATTTGGCGGCCTTATTACGCCGCCCTCTTCCAACTTATTTTAACGTTGTTATAATTTAGATGGCTCTGTATCTAACATAACATAACATAACATAACATAACTTAAGACATACCAGCGCCAATTACCTTCTTGCTGTACCTCTGACTGTTTATAATTCCAATCGATAAAATAATACCCATTATGTAAATGGAGCGCTACGTTAACGTGCCCATTTTATGTTATAGGCACCATTTGTGATTTTGCTATTTCCTATACGCCACATCGTATCATCGCAGTCAAATGAGATTTCACCGGGAGCTCACTATGTTATGATGTGCTATTGTGGTCTATAGTATAAAACTCACCGGTACGGCCTTCATCTCAACTCACCTTTGGATGTGTCCACATAACACATCACAAACATACCTAGCTTTTATCGTCTTGTGTTTGCTGTGTTGTGTTGACGAACAAAAGTAATTTATTACAATAAAGAGGTAAAATCTGTGGACACGTATTTATTTGTAAGATTTCACACATTTACATGCAAATACGTAATAAAAATATTGAAAATACAGTAATCCCTCCATTGACACGGTCTCTATTTCATAATAATAGGAGGGCAACATAAACAGTAGATTTAACCACAGAGAGTCAACTCTCCTCAAGGGGGCTCTTACTCCGGACTCCGAAGACTTTATCATTGACAGATTAAAAATGTACTGGCTGCGGTCATTACATAAGGCCAGGTGGCTTCCGCATCTGCATATGGTATTTTCAAAAAACATATTTTAGAAAAAAAAAACCGCAGAAAACTTACCGAGGGAAGACGGACTAGAAATAAATATTTGTAGATCTTCCGATATGTTGCAGTTTAGTATACTCGTATGTGGTATGTGTCGTTTTTATATAACATTATACATTTTGATAAGACCTCCTGGGTTGTCTTCAAGTGCTTCCTAAAGCTGTACGAACCATTTATTTCTCTACAATAAGAGGTAGACCATTCCACGCTATAGGATGAGCGACGGAAAAGTTCTATCGTAATACACTGCATTATTGCATTTTGTAATTTCGCTTTAACACGGTTTATTCCGTTTAGAATTGTAAATGCATAATTATGGCATCGATTAAATGATATTTTTTTTTATTAATATTTTTACATACAACTACGAGTATAAGAGTGCCCTCAGTTACAATACGAATAGAAGATCCGTCTAGCGAGAGTGATTTTGAATAGGTAAAGCAAGTTGGAAGTTCACCTCAAAATGTGCATTTTATTAGTTATTAGTTACTAGGTAACCTTTTTATAGGTCTTATTTTCATTATGTTGTGTACGTGATAACATACATATAGTGGACTTTTATTCTGTTGTGTACATTATACATCTAGTGGACTTTCATTCTGTTATGTACATGATACATCTAGTGGACTTTCATTCTGTTGTGTACATGATACATGTAGTGGACTTTCATTCTGTTGTGTACATGATACATCTAGTGGACTTTCATTCTGTTGTGTACATGATACATCTAGTGGACTTTCATTCTGTTGTGTACATGATACATCTAGTGGACTTTCATTCTGTTGTGTACATGATACATCTAGTGGACTTTCATTCTGTTGTGTACATGATACATCTAGTGGACTTTCATTCTGTTGTGTACACTGTACATGATACATCGAGTGGACTTTCATTCTGTTGTGTACATGATACATCTAATGGACGTATTGCCATATAACTTTAATAGATTTATGAAAAAAAAGAACTAAAGCCTTTTTAACAAAGTAAGAATAGAAAATCTTAAAATATTATAAAGATTATCTCTTTTACATATCATTCAACGCCACTGTTTACGCGGTTTTCATTAACGTGTAGTTTTCCTGGAACAAATTACCCGGGTAAATAGAAGGATCACTGTAATATAAACGACGATAAAAACTGAGTCATCCACGTATTAAAGAGATAGAGGAATTATATAAAAATATTGTCCTCGATAAATAATTCACGATTTACAAAGAATATTTACAAATTAGGCACTCCTTTATTTCTGTCCCTGACCTAAAAAACCCGGAAATCCCGCCACGGAAACAAAACTTTATAATAAAATACAAAATTCATATTTTAAAAAGTAAGTAAAAAGGATTATTATTAAAATAAATTCAAAGACAAATCGTAACAAAAATCAAACTATTGCATATTAATCACAAACACAATACGGGCCGTCGTTTAAAACATGACAAAGACTAAGCGAGTCTAACATTAGTTGGTAATTTATTTCAGAATCTCATTGCATGGACAGTAATGGACGACGTAACGAAATAAGTGCGATGAACTGGGAAAGGCAATAAACAGTTTCTGGCTGAGGGAAGTATGCGAAAAAAACTTCCACAGGCGCGTTACTCTGGTGCTTGGCGCAATATTTTCCCAATTACCATATTATACAATAATTAAATGTGTTTTGTTCTAAAAGACTAGAAATAAAAATTTACACCATTTATTTTAAAAAGCGTAATTCCTTTCGTTAGTGCGCCCAAAATTCGCTGTATTTTTAAATATGTAACGAAGCGGCTCATTGGCAGGTGGAGAGCAAGGATTGAGGAGTTTTTGGAGGTCTCCACATAGGCGTGAGAGGGAATGATGTAGATGTTGTTGCGCATGATTTTGATGTGGTTGTTCAGATTATGATGCGGTTGGAATCGTGTATGCAGAAGCTTAGGATTCAACTTGAAAATAAAACAAAACATACCGTGACAGTGAAGTGAAAATGAAACAAAACATATACATGGGGAAGTGTCGTTCTAATTTTCAAACACTACGCGGTCAAAGTAAACAGTTAGAAATTGCCTTTGTTTTATTGGCAGGGTGGATGGGCTGAAACTTTCATTGGAGTTTTGAAAGTTCGTTTATTTCTTGTTGAGTGGTTGCGTTTCGTTTTTAAAAGACATCGTTTGTGTCTTTCCACTAGATCGTCGTCGTTGCCGGGTGTCGTAGTCGAGGATCCCCTCGCTACTCCAGCGTCACGCTCTGCTAGAAAGCGAAGCAGTGCCATGGAGTTTGTTTTAAATGAGTGATCCGTTGCACACCAGCAAACTCACCGGACACAGTACTGTACTGAATCCGATGGCACATCGAGGGGAGACGATCGGAGCACACCGGCATGTTGGGTGCCATTATGGATAAGGATGGGGCAAAATAAAAAATTAACAAGTAGAGGATTGAAAGGGAGGGGGGGGGGGGGTTAATTTACAGGGAGGGAAAGGAAATTAGGAAAGAAGTCCTTCCTCCTTTATCCGGGCTTGGGACCGTGATTTGATAAAGGGCATTCGTCTAGTACGGAGACGAAGTTAATGTTAATACAGGAAGAAGTTATTTGGTGCGATGGACAAGAATTTTGACGTTTTATCTCCGTAATGGTAGAAAAATACGAACCTTGTAATAAAGACTACATTTCCATGCCATAAATTGTTACTCGTAAAATGAGTATTACATTTCACAAGTGTCAAGAACAGACTTTGGATAACATTGATATAACAATACAAGTATCAAGTATTTCCTCACACCAGTATCAAGCCATGCCCGACTATCCCAACACTAAATATCTATTTGTTAAGTTTAATATTATTTTTTAATAACAATTTATGCCATGGAAATATAATCCTTTTTACCAGGTTTGTTCTTTCTCTCAATACGGAGAGAGTTCACTTCTTTCTGTAGAATGGGGTGAGAGCTCTTTTGGTGTGGAAACAACCTACCCACGACAACTTCTTGACAAATCCTTGCCCGTCGCACCAGAACACTTCTTCGTGCATTAACAATAACTCTATCTGGTGAGATAACACAGAGTGCGTCTCTATAAAACCAATAATCCATCGCTCAACACGAAAAAAAAAGATCTTCAAAGCTTCAATGAAAACGTTACATTGTCCCAAAGATAGACACCTCGCCACTCATGTTTGACACAAGGCATGGGTGGATTGCTTATTAAAAATATTATATGCTCCTTTCTCAAGAGCTCGAAGATGAACTGACATAAAAATTAAAATTGATTATGAGCCCAATCAAGTAAAATTACTGGAAGAGTTCAATTCTATTTTCTACAAAGAAATATGCCACATTTAAATATTTTTATTCTATAATAGATTATCATCTACATATAGTATGTAAGCAAAACAATTAACAAATATAGTTGCTGTTTTTGCACATCCATGGACGGTTTTCCAGCTATGTAGTTGTGTTATAAACATGAAAGGTTGATGTGTTCTACTTAGCGAGCTTTATTGGACTGCCCGACGTGTTTTTTTCTGGGATAGCATTATCAAACTGATTGATAATCCGTTAGTTGCTAAATTTTTCTTATGGCTTACCTCCAGTGTTAGGTTATTTTTGAAAAAAAAAAAACAAATTTTGTCGAGTACAGGCTTCTGAACATGACGCAACCCAATCGTATAAGTATCTTGGTGTACAAATAACTGAAGAATATAAATGAACACTATTTTCCTCTTAAGGACAGTCTGCTCTCTAAACTGGGCCATAAAAATTATCCTCTCAATGACGGCAAAACCATATATTCCGGCTATAGCCTGAAACCATGACGACCTCCGTGGCCTGGTGGTAAGATGCTTGTCTGCCGATCCGGAGGTTGCGGGTTCGATCCCGGCTGGAATTCAGATTTTTTTAAATGGAATTCCAGTCTGGTTTTCACGTAGGACCCATTTAAACATATTTCTAGTTGATTGGAAGAGATTGCCACATGGAAATAAACTTGCCAGGTGGCGAAAAAAACCATATGCACACGCGGGGATGTTCCCAATCTAATTACCGCAGCTACCACCTTCTTATATTATACTTAAGCTCAATTTATATTTTTTTGTTATATCTTGAATCTTTCAATAGTAGAGGTTTCGATTCCCGTGCTAGATCCCCTTGAGAGTAAAATTGTGCTATATAAATAGACCTTATAGTATTATAGTAATTATTATTGCGTACGATAATTATTATAATACTAAAAGGTCTATAAGGTTATAAGTTTGTGGTCACTTAATTATTTTTGTTCGTTTTCTCCATTATTGCTTCTATACACTATGTTAAGGACACGGTCATGAATATTACTCGTAATTATAATTATTAAACAAAAACAGATCGATTGGAAAAACTGCTTAATAGCAATAGCAATAGCAATAAACCAGTCTTATGCATTTGCATGAAAGTGTTAAATAAATAACAACTAAATAATAATGATTTATAACAAATTGCTTTCCCGTTAATTATTCGTATAATGGTCACCAGCGCCGCGCTCAGGGTGTTGCCGCCAGCATACAAAAGTTAAAAATGCAATCAGTCCGTAGTAACTAAAGGTGATAATAATACGTTTTAGTTTATTTTATGCTAAATATTTAAAAAAAAAGACATCCGAATAAACTAAAAAAAAAGCGTTATTTGAATTACTTTTCCATTTAATTTGGAACGATTTTTTCTTTCGTTTCCAACAACGTCTTTTGCATGTTTAGATATTTTTTATAGAATTTATTGAGTTTCGTCAAAATTAAACATGATATATGACTACTACACACACACACACACACACACACACACACACACACACACACTACACTCCACCTAAAGCCGAATGTACTGCTATCACATTAAGAAAGATCTATATATATTTTTTATGTAATTCGTTCTCCCTTTGTAAGTTTTCTGCAGTTTTTTAATAATATATGCAGATGCGTGGAAGTACCTAATCTAACGGCCGTTACCACCACCTAAAATTCTTAGACTCAACTTATTGCTGGGAAGACTTTGCGTGATCGTGTAAGGAACACCACAATCCGAGAGGTCTGCGAGGTCCAAGATGTGGTCAGATGGGGACGACAACCTAACCTAACCTAACCTAACCAGTTGTTTTTTTCGCAAATTATGTACAGTATGTTTCTTGTCATGTGTAAAATAAATAAAATAAATATATTGTTGTAGCCTCTCGTGAGATTTAAAAACCAAATAAAAGGTTACATTTTTAAAAACGTCACAAATATTATATAAAACAATGAACTTAGAAACATTAGTGATACATAAAGTAAGAGAGATGAACAAAAAAGCTTTAAATAAATAACCAAAGAATGCAAAAGGCTTCTAAGCTCGTAAACATTTTCCGTCTGTATTAATGCTATAGAATTCTAAGAAATATATGATATATAAAAATATATAAAAAAATTATTAATTGTTAAAACTGAAATCTTTTCGTAGTGGGTAACACTTTTATGTGGGTGGTCCGTAGTAGCATGACACCAGTTTGATATAAACACAGCTCTCATAACAAGCCGGGATCATTCTCCCTGAAGAGAGCCTCGGAATAGGAAGGGGAAACATGTGTAGCGGAGATTGATGTACTAAGTGGAGTTACAAAGTAATTTATGGTTACATATTCTAATATGGAGTTGCACTAGGTTAATGCCGCAGCCTTTGATTAACTCTAAGAAAAAATTGAATTATTTGTTGTATTACGTTGTATCCCCACCAAGAAAATAAGATGTCTACACGGCGAGCCACCCAGAGATATTTTATTTTATTTGGGGTGTCTTAATTTATATTTAGACATCCAATTGGAGACTTTGAGAATGCAGATTTATTGTCTTATTTCAAAATAATATTTGATATGCCCATGAAGAGGCAAGCGGCTGCCTCGGCACATACGAGTATTACACAGATAAGAGCCCGGCCCTGACATCACACAATAGAGTCAGCTTGCCGGAACGTAGCACTCGTTATGATAATTTTTACCTTTAAAAAGACAAATTTGTTGATTAATATTATAATGTGTGTTGTAAATAAAACACGAAATATGCTGAGATTCCTTATTAAAAGGTGATTATCTTTTCTCTTCCTCATTTATACGATTATTGTTTACGACTTTGTATAAATACAGCGTGAATGGGATTTTTTCTATGAACAATATACGAGTATATGTAATATGTTATATTAATCTCCCAATTTGGTATTAAAGTGTTTTTTTTAGCACTAATACATTCCAGTGTGTCCGATCTTCAGGACTGCATGTTGCGAATTATTGGGCGATCTCTGTTGCCTCTTACTGGAAACGCGCGACAAGATTTATGGTCCAGACGCGGATGTGAATCATTAGTAAATAACACTTTAACGTATGCAAGTGAACCGTGGACGTGTAAAAAAGCTGAAAGGGGGCGATTAAATGCCGTAGCAATGTGTGCACCGAGGTTGATTATATATGACATATAAGTAACGCTAAGTTCAGCACAATATCGAATAGACCTACCATATATTATTTATAACAAATCCTCTAATTTATTCTGAAATGGCTAATCATCGTCACCGTGAAAACCATACATTTTCTATCGATGACGCCAAATTCTTATTTATTTATTTAACACTTTTATTGCAAATATAATTTGTCGGGTTTATTTCCAGTCGGCAATCTTTTCCAACCAACCAGATAAAAGTAAATGAAGCAAATTATTTGGTCGCATAAATCATTCAAATGACTATCCATTCCCACGAAATCCATAAACATATACGTGAGCTTATGCCCATGAATCCCACAAAGACGGACAATCACCCGAACATTCTTTTTTATATAAATTGAGATATCATCAATCAAAAGGAAATGAAGGGATGGTGGAGAGGAAATGAAAAGAAAAATCAGGAATGAAACACGTTATTTTACTGACTAGAAATTAAGAGTTTTTTCACTCGCTTCTTAAAGCATGTCAAGGACGGAGCGAGTCTTATATTGGTTTGTAACTGATTCCAGAGTCTCACTGCATGCACAGTAAAGGAGGACGCAAATAAAGAGGAGCGGTGAACTGGAAGGCCAATAGACAATCTCTGTTTGACCGTAGCGCTAATCCATGATTGGAAAGACGCTGAAAATTTTAGGCGAGATAAGAGGGGGCGACGGGACAGTTAAGGCTATTATACAATAGAGACAGTATGTGAATTTGACGTCTATTTCTAACATTTAATCAATTCAATGCCTTTTGGTATGAAGTTATATGATCGTACTTACGTAGGTTGAAAATGAATCTTAGACACACATTTTGAAGACGCTGTAATTTGTCCAGCTGTTCCTCTGTTACATCCAAGTAACATTCTTACATATCAGTAGTAACGGAAATAAATTGGACAGATTAGAAGCCCTAGAAATTTCTAAATTAGTGCATCGAAGTGAACATCTGGCAAACACATAAATACCAACAATCTTTCCGCTGCTCGCCGAGGTCTTCCCATGCCTCCCTCAGTTCCCAGTCTCCAACCCGAATGTTTACCGTTAGAATCGTATATCTCGGTACGAGTTCGAACATAATTCAGTTTTGTTTGTGCTCCCCTGATGATGAGGTGAAAGCCTTGAAACCGGTAGGGTTATACCGTTACAAAAAGTGGAATAAAAAGTGTTTGATAAAACAAATTACAAATATTGAATAGACACATAACATATGCCAAGCTGTTTGGCTATTAAAATAAATTCCCAGATAGTCAGTCAGCAGATCTACGGTATCTGTTCCTTATATGTTCTTTTTACATAGTATTATTGAAATGTACCATTTTAAACTGTTGCTTTGTAATGTTACGGTACGATAAGCTATATTACTCTATTCGTGTCACGACAAGCTATATTACTCTATTCACGTTACGATAAATTATATTACTCTATTCATGTTAAGAGATAAGCTATATTACTATATTCACGTTACAATAAGTTATATTACTCTATTCATGTTAAGAGATAAGGTATATTACTATATTCACGTTACGATAAGTTATATTACTCTATTCATGTTACGATAAGCTATAGTACTATATTCACGTTACGATAAGTTATATTACTCTATTCATGTTACGATAAGCTATATTACTCTATTGACGTTACGATAAGTTATATTACTCTATTCACGTTATGAAGGGTCTCGTTTAGTAAAATTGTCAATTATTAATACTGTATTGACTAACTATTATTTTGAAAAGTGCTTATCGAAAGTTTCACCCATAGTTGACGATAGTTCCGATGGTATTCCCCATGAATAATGTACGCCCAAAGAACAACCCGCGGGGAGTCGTATCGATCCACATGAGCGGTACTATTCAGTGAAGCTCCCCTGTCTCCACTCGATGACACGTCCTCTCTGCCCACCCTCACTGTCCAAGAAGGGTGGTGCGCGGAGCCGATAGGGGGCTGTGGGGATTGAAATAAAACTATCCCTGGCGTGAGTGACGTCCGTCAAACAATATATTATAATAATAACTTCTCAGTATTCAGCCAAACAACTTTATAGAAAATAATCACGATTTCAGCTGTGAAAAGTGCTCCTTGAACATATCCGAATTGGAGCAGATACAATCTATAATATCGCTTTAAAATATTTACCTGTCATTTAGGCCAGGCATCGAGTGGCTTTGCTCTGCATGAGATAGGCCGAGGCCACACCAAAATGCTTCGTTAGATGCTAAGCTAGATTTTACGTGACTCATATACTAGGTGATTTCATGCATGGCCACACCAAAGTGCTACGCACAAATTCATTTGACAGTTGGGAGCGGTGGGGTCAACACACGAGGTCACTCTCAAAACTAACCAATTTTATTACAACTTACCATCTTTTTTTACTTTCTGTGCAACGTCATTCCAAAGTGATTTTATTACAGGTACATTTTTCTATAATTTGCTCGATGGGTTCCACAAAGGCTCCATTTTATATACAGCTGTCATTAAAACTTCCGCTATCTTATAAATTAACTAACACGTCTGTTCGCTAGGAGATTCATTCGATGACTAATAGTCATGCAACGTGGCGCGAATTGTGCAGTGTGACCACTGCGATAGTATGCGGTACGTTGGTTCGCTAGGATATTCGCCTAGCTCGCAACATAGCTCTAAGCATCAAGCGAGGCTCCTTCCTGTGTGGCCGAGACCTTAGTGACTCGTCTGGTTTGTAAGAAGAGTTATATTTTTTTAAAGAATTATTTCGTTTAGACCACGGATGTTCTCTTTGGCGAGAAACTTTTTTGCATATCACATCAAATGTTGCATATTTTTATTTGCGGTTCACTCAGTCTGCTGTGGAGCATACCTTCAAGATTGATCAGATATACACCATCCTTATTCACGTTTAAGAGATAGTTGAAGAAACATTACATCACTTAGAATATTATTTCGTCATCATTTTCCTTCCATTTCCTTCCTTACCCTTGAACGGATTCCTTCCATCTAGCTCTACCGTTATTGATGGAGATACGTTATTTTGTTAATACTTAGCGGCGTGTAGCGATACCAAACCAATTTAATGAGCATTATTTTTGCAACATACTTTTCCCTAGCTACGCTTTAAATAATAATTATGATAAATAAATGAAAATATACACATACTTATAAATATTCCACCACGCCATCTCCCTGTCAGGTTAGGCAAATAGGAAAGAGCGCCAAATATTCCTATCACGACACACATCCATCTTCGTCATCCATGCACTTTCTAATACAACTCCTAGAATTAATGTTGACTAAACATTTTCTCCTTAAATACTGTACTATATTATTCGTTGTAAGCTTATGTAACACCGAAATCACGACAAAAATTATTTTTCTCAAAGCCTTATTTAAACTCTCACGTTTTCTCCATAAATTAGAATATTAATGTACTCGTATTTGTTTTTCTTTAAGCATATATATTTTTTTGTAAATATCAAAATCTTGTTTAGAATACGACAGAAAAGTGAAATAATTTGACATTCATAATATACGGATTGATTTCCGTGGTCCAGTTAGCAAAACGTCTGTGTTCCATCCCGGGGGTTGTGGTTTAAATTTCCGGTGGTATCCAGATTTATTGAAAACAGTTTTTGTCTGGTTTTTACTCAAGGTTTGTTTACCACCCCTCTGTTTGATCGAAAGAGATTGATGCATGCCAATTAACACACCAGGCCATGCCATGTGCTGTATACAATGGAAGTAATACAATATACTATACCCAGATTTAAAAAAAAAGTTCTAGCCTGGTTCTCATCACAGGGCATGTTTTAATACTTTTCTGTTTGGTTGGAAGACATTACCATATGACAATTAATCTACCATGCTACACCGTAAATAGTGAAAGTATAATACAAAACATTAAAAAAAACTTACATAGCTCAATTTCGTAATACATGCCTCTCCTAGAAGCTCTTGTAGATATAATGTTAAAGTTTGGAACGGTAGCTTTAAAATATCATTCAATGTCAAATAAATGCAAGACCGACACTTTGAAAATGTCGAGGGATGATTTTGAAAATATCGATCCTCGTTACTGAAATTGTATAAGACGACGTTCGATTTACATTTGAACATTTACTATAGCTATAGAGCGAGTAGCATCCGAGGCGCTCCTCTACTGATTGCCAACGAACTCTAAATATGAGAACTAAGATGCTTTCGAAACGTCGGTACTTTCAATTACAATAACGCATTGTAGATTTGAATAACCCTGTATGATACTTACAACATTATTTTAAATTTAATACTTCGCTATTGTCCGGTTCGTCCCTTATAACGGCTGTTGGTTTCCAGTCCCCTCTCAACCCCTTTTTAGGGGTGGTCGAATATTACTTATACTAACAACTATTCTGGTTTGGGTCGGCATGCCGAAAGCCGTGGCTAATGAAATATATATGTTTGGTGGTGCATATTTAATTTTGGGAAATAAATACAGATGTGTATATTTTTTTCTAATTGACAGTCTGCTTCATGGGATATTTCCTCGATTCCGATGTTTCCACGAATATGTTGTGATCGTTTTACATTAAGATGTATTGATTTATTCGAACTTCTTGGACTAGTTTGTAACACATGTGTTTCAACTTGGCCTAGTTTGTAAAACATGTGTTTTAACTCACGGGCTGAAGGTTTGATTTCAGTTGATACTGTTTAAAAAAAAAGTTCTTGTCCCTTAAAGTCTATATATTATATTTATGGTGAATAGTAAGAGATTGCTATACGGCGATTAATACGCCATATTGTACTGTTTACGACGAAATTGTAATAAAATAGTATTATGCATTTTGTGATCAAAGAAAACTCCAATGGTGGTGTCTACGTTTCAGTGTTTCATTTCGCAAATATGATAATGTAAACTTCAGAATCCTCTTCAATGCTATCCGCCTGCCTAGACTCGAGATAGCCCGGTCTGTTCACCCGATCCACTTCAAATAGACGTTTGACTCTCTGAGTCAAATATGATCTCAATGAAGCACATCTCTCAGATCGCTTATCTTGAACGCACAAACCCGTCGTGTACTGTTCTACCTCTCTAAGAATCAACACGTTTAAAGATAATAATAAAAAGATAATTCATATGACGTCGTTTAGAGGTCAGACTGCCCTAAATGCCGCTCTAACGTTTAGTGGGCAGACTCTACTCAAAGGCACTCTAATGGTTTAGAGGGCAGACTCTACTCAAGGGCGCTCTAACGTTTAGAGGGCAGACTCTCCTCAAGGTCACTCTAACGTTTAGATGACAGACTCTCCTCAAGGGTGCTCTAACGTTTAGAGGGCAGACTCTCCTCAAGGGTGCTCTAACGTTTAGAGGGCAGACTTTCCTCAAGGGCAGACTTTCTACCTCGGTACTCGAACCCACTATTATTGATAGATTAGAAATATAACAAAATAAATATATAAATATAAGTTGTGTCTAAGGGTAGAAATACTATATAGTAGCCGCAATCATTATATTAGATACTTCCCCGCATCTGCATATGTTCAGAAAAACATATTCGGTAATAACACAGTAGAAAACTCACCGAGGGAAGACTAACTACAAAGAAATATTTCTAGATCTTCCGATATGTGATAGTAGCACATTCGCTAAATCTCCAGAGCTAGTGTAGTGTTCAGATATAATCATAACTTTTGATAAGACCTTCCATAAAGGGTTGTACTTCCTAGAGCTGCACACGTCACCCATATTTCTATCACTAAGAGGAAGGCCATTCTACGCAACACGATTAGCAAAAAGCTCTCGTCAAAAGCTCATAATACTGCACCTTATTGGATCAACAATCACTTTATTAGATGAAGACGAAGTCGTTCAGTCGCTCAAAGTTCTACTTCTCTTCAAAGGAACATCTTACAGACACGAACTCGAAAGATACAATGGAGACAGACAGACTCAGATTTGAAATATACAATGGAGACAAACATACACAGATTCGAAAGATACAATGGAGACATACATACACAGATTCGAAATATACAATGGAGACAGACAGACACAGATTCAAAATATACAAAAGAGATAGACAGACACAGATTCGAAAGATACAATGGAGACAGTCAGATGTATATTCGAAAGATACAGTGGAAACAAACAGACACAGATTCGAAAGATACAATGGAGACAGACAGACGCATATTCGAAAGATACAATGGAAACAGACAGACAAAGATTCGAAAGATACAATGGAGACAGACAGACACACAGATTCGAAAGATACAATGGAGACAGACAGACAGACACAGATTCGAAATACACAATGGAGACATCCCATTAAGGGACTTGAATATTAAGACATAAAGTTTGAAATAAGTGCGTTCGCGAGACTCGACACAACAAATTCATTATTAAAAGTTTTTATTTTCCTTGTTGGAAGACTATATAAGTCTGGAAAAACCGTATAACCTATTTGTTTATCGAAGGACAATTTACTATCAAGAAATACACCAAAAAATACACACAACCAACTCTCCATCACTTTCACCCCCTACGTGTCAGATAATCCGAGTCAGGGCTCCAAAGTCATATTGTATACATCTCTTGTTTGTACACCATTGGAATATGTCATGCGTTGATACTATTTGAATAAGTCGTGTATTGTTTTCATTGTACAAACGGTTTACGATCGATTATGCAAACGATCGTTTATTCAAAATAAATACAGAAAATAAATTATGCACACATTGACATTTATTTGTTTCTCTAAATATATTTAGAGACCAACGATCACGCTGAGCTATAGAAATGTATTCAGTCATATTCAGATCGAAGTAAATGAAAAACAAAAAGAACATTCACATTGTTAAGCGAGTCAAAAGATCAGTGACAGCTGATTAACTTCGGTCCCTCATGGAAAAGGGAAAAGCAAAAGGTCAGTCATTGTTTTTAACCCGAAGCCTTTGTGAATAAACAAAATGGTTACATAATATTATTTTTATTTCAATGAAGAACCTATTCTAAGGTATATTGTTCTATTGATGACTCAATATTTTTTAATTATAATTTTATTCCTTTGTAAAAATAAATTACTCGAAAATATGCCAAGATTCGTCATTCCCATAAATTCATTAACAACATAATCATTTTGATCAAAACACCACAAACTTATTTTTTTATTTTAAATTATTCATAAAAACATATTACTTTTTAAAATTTACATAATTTTGATGTAAAGGTGAATTGAAATGAATATTACAATAATAAAGGACTACAGCGCCATTTGTATAGCGCCATTTAGAGAGCAGAGCAAAGAGCAGAGAGCTTCTCAAGGGCGTTGTAGCTCGAGATTCGAACACACTTTTATCGACAAATTAAAATATTTACAAAATAAATATTTATAAGTTGAGTGTAAGGCTGGATAGGAAGATGGTGGCTGTGGCCATTTGATTTGGTATTCCGAATCTGCATTTGTTAACCGAGGGAAGATGAACTACGAAGAAACCTTTGTAGATCTTTCTATGTATATTAGGTCCTTACATATGAAATTGGCGTTTTGCCGTACTGGCAACTTTGATCTCAAATATCTTCTCTTTGGTTAGGAATTCCAAATTCAAATTTATACAGCTATTTACTCAAGTATTTGTGTTTCGAAAATTATAATTCATTTGTTTTTTTCTCAATTGTTTTTTTTCTTTGCGTCACTCAGTTTACAAAATGGAAAACTTGAAATATCGCGTTATTTACGAGTACGAGTTCCACCGTGGCACCAGTGCTGCAGAAACGGCTCGAAGGATTAATGATGTGTATGGCGACGGTGCCGCAAAAGAAAACACAGTGCGTTTTTGGTTCCAACGTTTTCGTTCTGGAAATTTCGACCTGCAGAACAAACCCCGTGGACGGCCGGAGACCAAAGTTGATAATGAAGAATTGAAGGCTATTGTGGAAGCGGATCCATCGCAAACCACGTCCGAGTTAGCTGCAGGCTGCGGTGTTAGTAATAAAACTGTTTTAATCCACTTGAAGCAAATTGGGAAGGTGAAAAAGCTTGAAAGGTGGGTACCTCACGAATTGAGTGAAACAAATCAACAAACGCGCGTTGACTGCTGCGTTGCATTACTCAACCGGCACAATAATGAAGGGATTTTGAATCGAATCATTACCTGTGATGAAAAGTGGATCCTGTATGATAATCGGAAGCGCTCATCGCAATGGCTGAACCCTGCCGAACCAGTCAAACCATGCCCCAAGCGAAAATTGACTCCAAAAAAGTTACTTGTGAGCGTTTGGTAGACTAGTGCTGGTGTCGTTCACTACAGCTTTCTTAAATCTGGCCAGACGATTACGGCAGATGTCTATTGTCAGCAACTGCAAACCATGATGGAAAAGCTAGCTGCTAAACAACCGAGGCTGGTTAATCGCTCTAGGCCACTGCTGCTTCATGATAACGCTAGACCACACACTGCACAACAGACGGCTGCCAAATTAGAAGAGCTTCAATTGGAATGTCTAAGACATCCACCGTACTCTCCGGACCTTGCCCCAACAGATTACTATTTTTTTCGAAATTTGGATAACTTCTTGCAAGGGAAAAAATTCAACTCCGATGGGGCAGTCCAAACCGACTTCAAAGATTTTATTGATTCCCGTCCGAATGGTTTTTTTAGTAAAGGGATCGATGAACTACCTATGAGATGGCAAAAGTGCATAGATAGCAATGGTACATACTTTGATTAAATAAATATATTATATTAAAAAAAATCAACTTTATGTTCCTCCCAAACAAAACGCCAATTTCATATGTAAGGACCTAATATATATCGATAGTAATTCACTCTGTTGTAGTGTAGTGTATACATATAGTGAAACAAATTACATAACTTTGCTTAAACCCTTCATTTTGTGGATTTAGAGAACCGCTTAACTAGAAAAGGCCTGTGAGGAAGTGATCTGGAAAAGAATTTAAAAAATTGTCCAAAATACTAAAACACTGTCCTAACCCTGAAGCATTTCTTACACACACATTATATACCATATATTGGTCCTTTTATTTGTCATTTTATATATTTTGATATTTAAGCTTAAAAAGACGCTTCGTTACTCTTATATATTTCCTTATCTTGTAAAAATAATACTAAATATAATAAAAATCTGTTCTGTTTAGAAATATTTGGTTAAAAGCCGATTTTGCGTCGATTCAAGTATTAACTTGCACTTGGAAAGTCTTTTTGTTGGGTATCTGGAAATTTTTTTAAGCGCGCTAATTACTGCCGCGTACCATTTGTTGGCACGAGTGATTAGGAACGAGTATATTGACATTAACTGCCAGCCGGATTGCCTCATTTTACATTATATCGAATTCGCGAACGATGACGAGTTCATACATTTATTGACTTCTCAGAGTGGATGAGGTCAAGGTTGGGCCAGAACTATGGATTATGTCAAAGTTAAATAATAAAAATGTTGGCTGAATTGACCGAATAATTAGTATTATTTCTCTCTCCACCTACATAGCACTGAGCTTTCTGACCCATGGCCTGTTGTGTGCTGTAGTATGTATGTACAATAATTATTTTTGCTATCAAATTCTATAATCATGTTTTGATTTGTGGAACGTGAACGATACTTTAAATACCTGAAAACTTGCAATAATAAATGTCTTTGAAATGTGGTGTTGGCATCGGATCCCGGGAATTTCTCGGACCGCACGAGGAATGAACGTCGCCATACTCCAGGAGTAAAATGTCACGGTACGACGGTCTTATACTTAGACGGAATATGCTTCGAGCGTGTTGTTTTGGTTTTTCGGTGAGACGGAGGCAGATTACTCGTACCTGAAGATGTCGTTGATGAAGTGTGAGGTGTACCAAGAAGAACGGACAGGGAACGACAAAGATATGCACTGCTTACACGCCAATGTTATTATTTATGAATTTTTTTGTATAAAGAGGATCATTTGACAGTTTTAAATAATTAATAATTAATGGTATCTTGATGATTCTTTGCTTTGGAACCAACTGTCTCTGTAGAATGAGTTACTCGTACCACATCACTTTAAAATATGTCAAGATTCGACATTCTAATAAATCTATTAATGAAACAAAAAAACAGATGCGTGAGACTCTCGCGCGGTAGAAGTGAAACTTCTTAGCTCCCAGGAATAGTTGATTTTATGCATTCCTTTTTCCATTTGTTAATGATTTGTATTTTTTTAAGGATTCGGATATGGTTATGTGGAATTTAATTCAAGAAAATCTCTCTGAATTAAATAAAAAAATATATTTTTTAAAATTTTTAATAATAAATAATAATAATTTCAATAATAAATAATAATAATTTTAATAATAAATAATAATTTTTATAATAATATAGTACACTTAATAATATTAAATTATTATTTTTTAATATGGAATATATTAATATTTTTATGTTATTATTAATTATCAGATTAATTATTTTTAAATAATTATTTAATTATTTATTTATTATTATATTATTTTTATTAAATTATTAATACTATATTATTTATAATATTATTACATTATATTGGGTGTACAAATAAGTCACCGCCGTTTGACAAAAGTTGGCGCCACCAGTAAGTTATGGTTAAAATTGTCAGATGTAAAATGTCATTATCGTAAGGTTGGACATCTGTCAACAACATGACCTTGAAATATTAGTGAATTTTTATCAGTATAACATATTTTTTTGTGTTCGAAAATGTCAAGTTTTGAGCCGAATAAGCGTCATTTGCGGGAACTTTTGATTTACTTCTTCAATTTGAAGAAATCTGCAGCTGAGGCACATCGATTGCTTGTAGAAGCATATGGTGAGGCTGCCTTAAGTGAGAGAAGTTGTCGTGAGTGGTTTCAAAAGTTTAAGAACGGTGAATTTGACATCGAAGACAAAGAACGTAGCGGAAGGCCGAAAGTGTACGAAGACGCGGAATTGGAAGTATTATTGGATCAAGATTCATGCCAAACGCAAGAAGACTTGCACTTACATTAGGAGTGACTCAACAAGCAATTTCACATAGGTTGAAATCATTGGGAATGATTCAAAAACAAGGAAATTGGGTTCCATATGAACTGACACCGAGAAACGTTGAACGCCGATTTTCCACATGTGAAATGCTGCTTGCCAGGCATAAACGAAAGGGTTTTCTGCACCGTATAGTCACTGGTGATGAAAAATGGATCCACTATGATAATCCAAAAAGGAAGAAATCATGGGGAACCCCTGGCCATGCTTCAACATCTACAGCTAAGCCAAATATTCATGGAAAAAAACTATTGTTGTGTATTTGGTGGGATCAGCTTGGTGTCGTGTATTATGAGTTACTCAAACCGAACGAAACCATTGCTGGGGCTGTCTACCGAGCACAATTGATGAGATTGAATCGAGCACTCGAGGAAAAGCGCGCCCACTGCTACTCCAGACACGACAAAATTATTCTCCTGCATGATAATGCTCGTCCACATGTTGCGGCGCCGGTCAAAACCTTTTTGGAAACAATCAATTGGGAAGTTTTACCCCACCCGCTGTATTCACCAGACATTGCTCCTTCTGATTTTCACTTGTTTCGATCGATGACGCATGACCTGTCTGAGCAGCACTTCACATCATATGAAGATACCAAAAATTGGGTCGATTCGTGGATAGCCTCAAAAGATGAAGCATTCTTCCGACGCTGTATCCGTATGCTGCCAGAAAGATGGGAAAAGGTAGTGGCAAGCGATGGGCAATACTTCGAATAAAACATGAGGTTCCGTTCTTTCACAATAAATGCCCAATTTTTGATAAAAAACGGCGGAAACTTATTTGTACACCTAATATTATTTATTAAATATATTACATTTAATTATAATATAATAATAATATGATTATTGATATTATAATAACAAAAATATTATTATAATTACATATTAAATATATATTAAATAAATATAAACAATAAAATAAAATAAAATAATTTAATATAAAATAAAATTAATAATTATTACATATATTAATATAAAAATATAATAATACATAAAAAAAACTTTTTTTAATAATAAATAATAATTTAAACCATAATATAATAAACTTTATAATACGAGTATTAAAATAATATTAATTATTATTAATAATAAATAATTATTAATATTAAAATAATTAATAATAATAAACACTTTAACAATAATAAAATAATGATATAATACACCGTTTCACTTTTCGTGACGTCCAGGCCAATTAGCCCTACCGCGTCTACAGAAGTTTCACTTCAAAAATATTTTGATCCAAATACCCCAGGCATATTGTTTTCATATTATCTAACTCGGGATTCGGACCAACTATTATTCGGACAGATCATAAATATTACAAAATGAATGTACTCGTATATACTCGTAAGTTGAGTGTAATTATAGGAAGGTAGTGACTACGGCCATTAGATTAGGCACTTCCTCGCATTTGTATACGTTCAGAAAACCAAATTCGGTAAGAAAATCGTAAAAAACTTACCGAGGGAGGACGAACTACAAAAAAATATATTGTTAATCTTCCGATATTTTCCGTGGTTGCAGTCCTAAGACTGGTTTGCAGCAATTTGAACTCTTCTCCTCCATTCCCGCCTGTCCTGTGCGGCTCTCTTTAAGTCTGTATATGTTGAGCAGCGCACGTCCACCAACAGGTCCTCCAGGTATTCTCGGCGTGGGCGTCCCCTAGAGTTTGTCCCCTCGGTCATACCCTCCATTATGGCATGCAAGAGGCCCTCTTGTCGTATTATATGACCGATCCATCTTGCACGCCTTTCGGACAGGATCCTGAGCAGGTGCCTTCCTCCTTCGATTCGTTGGAGAACCTCTTCATTTGTGATGCGGTCTCTCCAGGAAATTCCTAATAGTCTTCTATAGGACCACATCTCAAAAGCCTCTAGTCTTCGTCTATCTCTTTCGGATAGACATTCTTCCGATATGTGGTAGTAATACTCGTACATTCAACTATACGAGTAGGTGTAATATGTATATGTGTATATGTGCACATAAATCATAAAGTTTGACTTGTGTCGACGCTCTGTGGAATATTCATGATGAAAATATATTATATTTACATCTGTCAACTTTGCCCTTACGTCATGCTTCTGCATCTGTGTACCTACATTTACTCGTATGTTATAGTGAGACGAGGCGTGACGATTCTATAGAAAACTGGAAGAGAGCCATAAGATTTTTATGTAAACATATTACAATACTCCGCTCGCATCTCACAATACTCGTACTCGTACTCGTGAGTCAAGTCACTCGTGCGTGAGTCGACCGCGTCTCGTTTTGAATCGATCGTTTTATTCATTCGGTGCAATGAAGCCTACAATTAACGACGAGAAGTTCTCAGATCTCACTGCGTTTTTTCGTATCGCTATTTTAACAGTTAACGCTCACTGACATATTAACATACTCGTATGTATATGATATCGCTACCATTTATGATAGGCACTCAGTGAGACTCTTGTCCCATAGTGCGATACATTGGTAATGGGACATGTTATCCCTATTTTCACACACTTTCAGACATTCTTTCAGTTGAACAATTTAGTGTCGATTATGAACTGTCTTTTTTAAATTTAAAGACAAAACACACTTGATGTGATAATTTATTAAGTAACAGCGCTGTACATGTGATCTTTTTGTTTTTTCTCTGTATTTCGTTGAATACGTTACTTCTTTAAATCTCATTATTCATTTTAGTTGGTTGATTCATATATGAAAAGGATACATTTACATTTTAGTTGGTTGATTCATATCTGAAAAGGATACATTTACATTTTAGTTGGTTGATTCATGTAAATGTTAATGTAAATGTATGTAGATGAAAAGGATACATTTACATTTTAGTTGGTTGATTCATATCTGAAAAGGATACATGTACATTTTAGTTGGTTGATTCATATCTTAAAAGGATACATGTACATTTTAGTTGATTGATTCATATCTGAAAAGGATACATTTACATTTTAGTTGGTTGATTCATATCTGAAAAGGATACATTTACATTTTAGTTGGTTGATTCATATCTGAAAAGGATAGATGTACATTTTAGTTGGTTGATTCATATCTGAAAAGGATAGATGTACATTTTAGTTGGTTGATTCATATCTGAAAAGGATACATGTACATTTTAGTTGGTTGATTCATATCTTAAAAGGATACATGTACATTTTAGTTGGTTGATTCATATCTGAAAACGATAGATGTACATTTAAGTTGGTTGATTCATATCTGAAAAGGATAGATGTACATTTTAGTTGGTTGATTCATATCTGAAAACGATAGATGTACATTTTAGTTGGTTGATTCATATCTGAAAAGGATACATGTACATTTTAGTTGGTTGATTCATATCTTAAAAGGATACATGTACATTTTAGTTGGTTGGATCATATCTGAAAAGGATACATGTACATTTTAGTTGGTTGATTCATATCTTAAAAGGATAGATGTACATTTCCTGACAAACACCACTTTATAATCCCGTCCCTATGGCGTATACGGCTACGAAATTTCACTCAATGTCTCGATGGCAAGAAAAAGTTACTCTAGTGCAGAAGTGCTACTCTATGGTTAGTATGGCACAAAGTATATAAAATGTCCCCTGGTGGTTTGAAAAGAAGAAAAGTAAAATATATCGTTAAATGTTTTTTCAGGAATACTAGTGCAAAACTATCTCTTAGCGATTTTACAGCCACAAATTGTTATTTTATCAATTGTTCCTTTAATTTTCCGGTTGATGAATCTGTTTGTTACGAGGAACAGTACGGGGAATTGTTGTGGAATTCATTCTTTACACATATTTGTACCGATATGGCATTTTTGTCTACACCATCGAGAACATTTTTCTAATAACACATTCCTCTTGCAGGATTTTTCAGCAAGTGATTTTTACTAGAGTAACATCACCAAATTTCCATATTCCTTATTTTTGAACTTTGTTTCGGGTAATGAATGCCCGTTACATTAATTACTGTGAAAGTTTAAAAAAACTATCATTTTTCAAATTAAATTAGGCAAAAAACTAATTACACATATCTTAAAGTTCATTTCAAGTTAATCATCATTTATATAAATTTCACATTATTAAAAAATAAGACTTTGTATCATTACATTACATTGATGGTGTTTAAATACTAATCAATTGATTTAATCTCAGATATAATTTGTAAATGTCAATGAAATAAAAATTATTGTACAATTACTTAAAAATACTTAACGAGCAAAAAAAACTGTTTGGTTTGTGGAATTAACAGATTTTTAAAGAAAGGTAAAAGTCTAAAGACATTATTAAATATCAGGAAATCGATGTCATCGCATGTATGGGCAGAGAAGCCTGTAAATATAGATTCATCTTGGAGACCTAACGGAGCGTTGAAGAGGGGCCAGCCAGGTCACGATTAGGGCGAGTCGATGGGATGGAGGCGGTCTGTCGAGCCTTTGGAGTTGCTGAAGGGGCTGTCGAGCTTCTGGAGCGGCTGTTTTAATTCCTTTTATTATTTTCCTTACATTTTTTTTTTTTTTTTAACCTCACTTTCGTTAATTAAATGGTCGATAGCGTCCATATGAACATATCTGATTGGTTAATATCCTTTTCCAGACCTCTCTTCTTCCCTTATTTATCCACATGGTTTCACTTATTTATTTTTACCCTATTCATGAAATTAAATAATCGTATTTTCAAACATCTCACTTTTTTTGTATTTTTTAAATGTATCGCTATTTGTCATGCATTTGAGAAATTGTTGGTCGTGTGGAAAAAGAATGAGATTTAACAAACACTAAATGTACTCGTATACTGGCTCTGAGACAACATTTGAGGGGGAATATTTTAGTTTGAAAGTATTCTAACCAGTAGATTACGGCATCATTTTTTTTTATAAAAAGACCCCCATTAAATAGGTATAGGCTTTTACAAATTACGTTGATTGAACGGAATACTGAAAACTAGCGAAATATCTAAAAAAATAATTTTCCAGCTCCATATAATGCGGGAAATCAGATTTTTTCTTCATTTGCTGTTTTTAAGCGCTCCGTCGTGAGTTGCGCCCAAGTGTTTGTGAGATTGTAATTGTTTGATAAGCAGATGCCTTATGGGTGATAATAATGACTTATGGAATAGGGACTAGAGCAAATACAATAAAAACAAAAAGTTTGCTCGGAACAATTTAAATGAAAACCCTCAGAGCTCTTTGGGGTAGACATCGCAGAAAACATTGTGAGATAGGGTAGATATCGCAGAAAACATTGTGAGATGGGGTAGACATCGCAGAAAACATTGTGAGATGGGTAGACATCGCAGAAAACATTGTGAGATGGAGTAAACATCGCAGAAAACATTGTGAGATGGAGTAGACATCGCAGAAAACATTGTGAAATGGGGTAGATATCGCAGAAAACATTGTGAGATGGGGTAGACATCGCAAGAAACACTGGCGAAGCCCCGTAGAAACGATGGATTGCGTAAGAGTTCCGTACATGGGAATAAATCAAATATCTAATGGCAATCGTCCCCTAGGGAGATCTCAAGAAAATGGAACAATACCTGAGTGCCAGCATCTTTATAAAGGCAGACCTGATGATAGCATATTACGGCTCTTATTTCAAAGAAAAAACAAAAACATATATTTCGTATTATCTTTCTAGGTTCATCTCTGTTCTATCCCATAGTGTTAAAATAACGAACAGATATTTTATCTCCAGTGAGTGATGATGAGTGCACAACCGAATGAGGAGCCAGTCATCCCTATAATTTGTTACATATACCATACCTTGCTGGAGATGACGCTCATATTCGCCGTCCTCCTCTTCCTAACTCGCCAACACTTCCAGCCACTACCGACTTTTCTAGATTATCTTTTTCCGTTGTAGCGAAATGTCCGATGTTTGATAATACTCGTATTATGCTCTCGCGTATTGTCGATAGCCTTTTTTGCCTTTTTTCATATTGGCACTTCTTGCAGGTCATGCGCATCAATACCATAGCTCAAAAACTCTTTCTCTTTTGTATTACAAAATAGCGCATAATAATTTATCTTTGTCATCGAATGAACCTGAGACCATACTATATGAGCGTAATGTTTGTTTTAGATATGTTTACGCTCAGTTGTATGTCAACAACGCAGCAGTGGTCATTACTATACTACTGACGCGGACGGGACGGTCAAGCACTTAAGAAACAACTCTTGTGCCAGCTTGTGTCTGCACTGGTTCTGGTTCGGTGAGGAACTGTGACATATTACGTCACTTTTCTTTGTTACGCAATTTAACTCGCTAAATGTCTCAAATTTGTCTATTTTATGAAATAATAACATACTATACTTACCTTTTCCAAAAGGCAATTGCTTTTTTGGTTCCCATAACATACAATGGGGTGCCGAATTCAATAAAGGCAAAATTAAGCAAATCAAAATCAGGCAGTGGATCGGAGCGTAGTTATCATTGCGACAATAAGATACGGGCAAACACCTAGTTTACTAGGGATACGACAATTCAAAGTCAACAAACTCAGATCCATTTAAATTTTGGACGCACATTAAATTACAATACTTATTGGTTTTTCATAAATAACGCATCTATAAAATTTCTTATCATGTGTAAATATATAAGTATATATTTATGATTTATCATAAGTTTCGGCTATAACTCGGGGAAATTCCATACTAGAATATTTATATTAAATTAATTAATTATTTTAATAATTACATTAATTCCCGCTACACGTGTTGTCAGTCTGGCCTAAGTACTGCTCTCGTAACGGACAAGATCACCTCTGTGATCTTGTTGATTGGACGCCAGTCTTCCGGCACGGAGACTGCGGGTTCAATTACTTTTGGAACCCAGATTTTTTTTAAAAGGATTCCAATGTAGTGCGCATATGCATACCATCTATCATACATAAAATACTAACTTGATACAGGTCAAGGCTCAGGTAATCAAAGGTTCTAACATACAAAAATAAATAAAACAATACATTATAGATTACATCACCATTTCTAAGACCGACCCTTGACCTGATGTGATGAAAAAAATTGTGCTCCGCCCACTGAACTGCGTAATAAGGAGTCCAAATACTGGAGTTTTTACTCGTAGCGTCAAATAAAATGAATAATTTTGGTAAATAATCAAGTTTTAATAAGACAACCCCCGTTGCCTATTTGGTAGTAAGAAGCCTGTCTCCCAATCCGATCCGGTGGATGCGACTTCTAAACTTTTGTTAGCTTCCAGATTTTTTTCAAAGCTATTCCAGTCGGGTTTTCACTTAAGGCCTCTTTGACATCTTTCTGGTTGTTTGGAAGATATTGCCACATACCAACAGGCTGTACAGTGTACGACAAAAGTGTAATAAAATAAACCAGTACCTATAATTTTGCCTGAAGAGAACCTCAGGGTAGGAGGTAGTGTTTCTATCTCCTGTCCCCAGGTTTTCTTCGGATATTCCGCATGAAAAAAGCTTCGGGATAGAAGGTGTTTGCGGGGATTAATGTGATTAGTTGCATAACAAAGTAATTTACTGTATATTGTTCTAGTATGGAGTTCCACAAAGTCAAAGCCGAAACCTTCGATAAAAAAGTCTAAAATTAATGATACTACTAACGTTGGCAATGTTGCCTCTGAAAATTGAGCAGATAATTAAATTATTTCTACGTAAAATGAATAAATCTTTCGTGGTTAGTATAGAAATACTTAGACTTTTTATAAAGATTGCTGCTTCTACTAGGCACGTTTGGCTACTATTTTTAATATGTCTTTATGTTAGGATGGTGAAAACTCCAATGAAATTGGGCCGAGTCTGCATAACTGTACTCTATTGTAAAAACGTGCCTGGAAGACCCTATTGTCGTTTGTCTCATTAATCGAGGTTTCAGGTTAAGGACTACTATAATTACTTGAAATTCGCCATCGTACGTGTTGACAATACTACCACACGTAGAAAGCCTCGCATATGTCTAGCGCGTACGCAAAGGTGAAGTCTTTAACCACTAGGATCACATTTCCTTTTATTTTTATGTGGTGTATGGCAATACGGTAACGCACTGGACTTCCGTGCGGAAAGTCGCAGGTTTAAACCCTTGCGTTACCCTCCCCCCCCTCGAATAACACAGGCATTTTTTCTACGTAGTGTTTGGGGGTACAGTGATACCTATGACTCTCTAAAAAAAGAAAAAAAACAAATACCGGTGTGCTCTGATCCCCTCACTTCGGTGTGCCATCGGATGCAGTACAGCGGTGTAGGCCGGTGAGTTTGCTGGTGTGTAACGGCTCACTTTGATCACCATGGCACAGCTTCGTTTTGCAACTGAATTGACGATGGAATAGTGAAGGGATCCTCGACTACGAGGCCCAGCAACGAGGACGACGATTTTTTGCACATTATCGATTATTGAATTCTTAAACCCCAGATAAGGCCATGGAGATCGCCTGCCAAGAAATTGATTAACTCTTGGTTAATCTGATGGTCTCTTTATTCTGCCAACCCTTACAGGGATTAACTCTTGGCTAATCTGATGGCCTTTTTATTCTGCCAACTCTTACAGGGATTAACTATTGGCTAATCTGATGGCCTCTTTATTCTGCCAACCCTTACAGGGATTAACTCTTGGCTAATCTGATGGGCTCTTTATTCTGCCAACCCTTACAGAGGGATACAGCATTATGGTGATGATGAAGATGATTAACTTTAAAATTGGACGTTTAACACATTATTTAAAAATGTGTTAAATGTCAAAAGATTTATTGATAAGATACACATTTAATAATGTGTTAATAATAAATCTCGGATCAGTGGAAAATTTCTAAACTTTGACAAATGTCCAATTAAGTAAAGGTTGAGGAAAATTATGTTTTTTTTTCATTTAAATCTATTTTGACATACTTAATGACATAATAATAAAATGATTTTACTTAATGCAAATAATAATAAAATTATTTTACTTAATATAATAATAAAATTATTTTACTTAATATAATAATAAAATTATTTAACTGAATATACGAGTATATAATAATAAAATGATTTTTAACTTTAACAAATAAATTATCAAATAAAATGAACACAAATTAAACAACGAAGAAATTAGTATAAATAAATATTTGGTTTTTTTCTTTATCTATTTTCGTGATTTTTTTTGACAATTTTTATATTATTAATTATAGATCAACATAAAATGGGCCTTTCTTTGACATTAAATGCTGAACGCAGATTACTATAGTAGAAGTTAAATCACCTGAAAAAGTGATTATAAAATTAAAAAAATACCATTCAATTTGAATGAAACGTTTTCACAGCTTAATTTCCATAATCGAGTTTAATGGTCAATTATTTAATATACTCGTATATTTGATTCGGTTTTTGTTTTGACAAGTTCATAGACCGAATCTCTCTTTCGTCACGTTTCGATCATTTTTAATTTCCATATTTCTCGCATTCATTAGTGACCATTTGATTTATGTCTTAATCTTCTTCTTTATTCCTCTCTGTAATAGTTAGCATAAATATCTTCATGAGGAAATACGAGTACTATAGATCCCCACACATTTCTATGCAAGCGTAATTCTTTCCCATTTTACATTTTTTGTGAGGTCACAATAATTAGCACTTATCGGCCACATCAGAGATATTTTGTGAAAATCGGGAATAAATTCACCAATACAATCAAACGTGTGCCAGTGTGTGACGTAGTTATATTCATTCTTAAAAACCGCTACGGGTGAGGAAGCTTCGCTATTCACGTCTCACTCTCCCTCTACTTCGGTATATGGGAACGCAAGAAATAGAATCTCAGTATGCTCGCTTCAGTAGCTCTCGGGCATTCATTTGAGGTGGTCTTTTCGCCCGTTTTGTGAACGTCGGCCGATGTTTTTTTTATCGTTTCAGCAATTAAATTTCAATTATTATCACTTTTGACTTCAAATTTTATTAATTTAAGCGCTTGGCTATGAATATTCTTATTTATTCGATTTTAAATCGCTCATTTTTACATGTGTATTGAATACACATCACCGGAATGCGCGGATTTTTTTAGCACAGGAAGGGAAAGGTTAAAGCGATTCTTGACTCTTGAAAATTTGAAACTCAATCATCTCCAAAGTATAAGTTCGTAATTTTGACTTGTCATTTTGACAGTCTGACATTAAATATGCTTTACGAGTAAGATGTCCTAATGTTGGGACCATGATTCCATTATGAGTTGCCAGCCTTACTCCCCTCGAAAGGATCAGGTCGGTTAACACACTATAACATACGAGTATAGCCCACCAATCAGTCTCTCGCTCGCTGCACTTCGAGTGGCTATCCGATGTGAATATGCTTCCGAGATACAAATTTCCCCTGACTTACTCGAATATGTCGTCTTGAATAGTCAAGTGTAGGTATGTGAAATGAACGAGGCGCCCCCGTATGGTCAATACTCAATGAATATTTCTAATAAACCAAAAACAAATATTGTGCTGAACTGACGAAACGCACGAAATCTAAAAGCGAAAGTAAACTCTCCAAAATTATGGAAATGACCCAATAATGCTTTGCATAATTTTTGATTCTCATCTTTTATTCACCAGATGTGTGCGGTACGAGTATTAGGACCTAACCTAACCTAACCTAACCTAACTCCGACTGGTTATTTGTTTAAGGTTTAAAGCAGTTTTTTGCCTCGTTAGTGATTCTTTCGTTTTCAAGTATGTTTTAATGTTTTTTTTACACAAATCTTACTATTTATTATCTGTTATTATTACGAGTTCTAAATACCAAATTATATGTGATTATCAGACGAATTTTCTCTTATTGTCACTGTATATGTTTTGCAGCACAAATGTGAGTGGAAGACGTGGTAGAGGAAGACCGAGGAAAGTATAATTTGATCGAGTGAATTATATGTCGAAAGAAAGAAACGTACAAAGTCAGAAAAATCATATGAGTTATACGAGTATGAGAATGTGTATGGATGTAGAAGTGGCGAAGAATGTGCATCGAGATATGAAAGTTTGATGTTCTGTCCTCTCTGCTTACACCGATAGAGAAATGGCGTGATGGTGTGTATGAATGTATACGGAGGAAAGGGGAATTGAGAAAGATTCGTATTAACCGGCAGTGTGCGGAGAGACGAGGAGGGCGGAGCGACAGAGGAATACCAGTTAACCGATACATTGACCGAGTCAAGAGCGAAACAGGACCCTCGTTGCATCTGTGACGGTAGCACGTTGAGAGGGCCATACTCGTAGTAGGGAGAGATGGGGAATCGTCGTGGGCCGAGTTGGGTAGATGTACTCGAGATATCATGACCCTCGATTATGGGCAATAGGCAACAAGATAAGTTTTTACGCCCTTTAATTTATTCACGTTTGTCGTTGAATAAGTTTTTTTACCTGTCTCGACGGCGCGGCGCCTCTATTTGGAAGAAGATATGTAACATACTGTCTTGGGCAGATACAAAGTCGGTTTGATTCGTGTGTTTCTTGGGCGTTTGTTTGGTTCGTGTTTGTTTGATTTGTACTGTCTTGGGCAGATACAAAGTCTGTTTGTACTATCTTGGGCAGATACAAAGTCTGTTTGATTCGTGTGTTTCTTGGGCGTTTGTTTGATTTGTACTGTTTTGGGCCGATACAAAGTCTAATTGTACTATCTTGGGCAGATACAAAGTCTGTTTGATTCGTGTGTTTCTTGGGCGTTTGTTTGGTTCGTGTTTGTTTGATTTGTACTGTTTTGGGCCAATACAAAGTCTAATTGTACTATCTTGGGCAGATACAAAGTCTGTTTGATTCGTGTGTTTCTTGGGCGTTTGTTTGGTTCGTGTTTGTTTGATTTGTACTGTTTTGGGCCAATACAAAGTCTAATTGTACTATCTTGGGCAGATACAAAGTCTGTTTGATTCGTGTGTTTGTTTGATTGTACTATCTTGGGCATATACAAAGTCTGTTTGATTCGTGTGATTCGTCTGTTTCTCAAGTTCATGGATATTGTCATATTAGTTAACTTCTAAACAGCCAATGCTGGCTCAAGTGCCGTCAACGGACTGATTCCACAAGACCAACCTTCGAAGAGAGAAACTTTAAAAAATAAGAAGAATATTTTTTTTTAAATGAAACACAAGTTTCCGCTTTAAAACCGATTTGGACAAAAGTAAAACTGGTTATTACTCGCGTAGAGATCTTAACTTAATTTGCAGAATATGTTAATGTGTAATTATATTATTTGCCGAAATTATTGAAATACTCGTATGTTTATGACAAAATTTTTCTTTAATGCGTATTTTTTTTACTTCTTTGAAAATGTCTTGCATAGTCAATTACTTCCTATCGTTATACGCAACCTATATATGCATTTATTTTGTGATATTTTTAATTTGTCGATAATAGTGGTTTAACTCCTGAGTTTTAGAGCACCCTTGAGGAGAGTTTGCTCTCTGAACGGTGTTATAGTCAAATAAATTGATAGAACTGAATGAGTGTATGGAAGCGGAAGTAGCGAAAAGTGTATGTACGAGTATGTGTCGTCAGAAAAGTCTGTCGCTCTGTCCTCTATATAGGTACGTGTATTTGTTAATCTTGGCTGGGTACAAATGATCGATGACGCAGTCAAATGCGCACGTTTAAAAATTTAGTAAAAGAAAAAGAACTCGTTCAAGCAAGCAAAAAAATCTTGGCTGGGGAACGGCGTGATGTTCGGCGGCTCGTATGCGTGCACGAGTATGTAAAAGAGCTATCGCCAATTCTATCGCCGTAATCGACAAAGCATCAAACACCACAAGCAAGTTACGTGTAATATCGGACTCAATTTTAAATAATCCACTTTTATTTAAAATTATGAATGACCTATCGTGCGTCTTCATTAAAAAAATGGGTTTCAGGATTGATTCTCGATGATATCCAAAGAAAAAGGTCCCAGTTTAACATAACCATAATAAAACCATAATGCATATGTCACCGTTTAGGGAGCAGACTTCCTCAAGGGTGTTCTAACTCAGGATTCGAACCCACTATTATTAACGGAAAATATTTACAGTTTGTTTCGATTTCGTCTAGTAATTCACATACCTTGTATGCTAGACTTGCGGATTGTTGTTGCCTACCAACATGCGGTAATATTTCAAATACGTGCGATGGCGAATTGTGAGTTATTAGCCTACTCCAGTGGTTCTTAACCTAAAGGCTCGATTGATGGAGTCAACAACAATATTGTCTCGTGGCCACGCTTTTTAATGTGTCAGTATGATGAATTCATTTATGTTGAGGGGTGTTTCCACATAATTATGTATCAGTTTTATGTATTTGAAGTAAATAAGTTGCATTTACATTGAGCGATTTGAGCAATCAATGTAAGCGAAAAAATGTTTTAACGACTTTAAAACTTTGAATCCCAGGATTGTAAATATACGAGTATTAACAGGTTCGCTCTAAAAATGTTGTATTTGCATTTGAGAAAATCGTTTTACTTGGAATAAAGTTTACGTGATGTTTTGCTATGAGCAGTTCCTGCTTTTTTTTTTGCTTACAACGACATCTTCTTTTGAAAATAAGGCTTTTATTACTGTTGTGCACAAAACAAATAAAAGCACAGTTTAAACAAATTTACAGGAGAGTGTTTTTAAGATTTTTCATAAATTTGAGCAGTCATTTGAATAGCAAATAAAAAAATGCTTAAACGCGTTTTTTTTTTACATTAACAACCTCAGTTAAGAGTAATTTTTCCTGATCTACTCGTATGTTAAAATAATTTTTACCATTGAGGAATGGCTCAACTGGTTTAGTTTCATAAGTGTTAAAGTAAAGTTATTTGAAAGATTTCCGTTACTCTCGGGATATGAGACAGGCGTCTTACCAATTAGACCACGAAGCCGTATCTCTCGATAGTAAGTGTTATGGGGCTTCTATAGTCTTATATGACACCTAAACCCGAATGTGTTACATATCACATATTGGAAGATCTTCAAAGATTTCTTTGCAGTTCGTCCCTCATTGAGTTTTCTGCGATTTCCTAACCAAATATGTTTTTTTTTAACATATGCAAATGCGGGGAAGTACCTAATGTAATGACCGCGGCCAGTGTCTTCGTATCCTTGTACTCAACTTATTTGAATACATTTTCAATATTTTTTATCTGTCAATAATAATGGATCCGAGTCCCAAATTTAGAGCCCTCTTGAGGAGAGTTTGCTTTCTAAATGGGGCTATATAAATTCTCATTTTATTATTATTATTAAGGCGTCTTACGAATTAGGCCAAGGGCGTCTTCAATATTCTAATTCGTAAATATTTAAGTTACGTTGTTGCGTATTTTTGCACATAATGGCATAAAATAGCAATTACTAATGAAACACGACCATATAAAACTTTTTTATTAGAGTATTTTACAACATTTCTTTTAAAATGTCATGAATTGTCCCGCGCGATACATTGTAAATATAATTCGATGTTTGTGTCTCGTTATTTGAGATAAATAATTTATAACGATCCTGTGACAATTATTTTATGAGTCTATATAACTAGTGACATTATTGAGAGATTCGCCATACTCTCTGTGATGGTTTAAAAACATCGACCGAATTAATGAAGAGAGACTCCCAAGACAATTTATAACGATCCTGTGACAATTATTTTATGAGTCTATATAACTAGCGACAATATTGAGAGATTCGCCATACTCTCTGTAATGGTTTAAAAAAATCGACCGAATTAATGAAGAGAGACTCCCAAGACAATTTATAACGATCCTGTGATAATTATTTTATGAGTCTATATAACTAGCGACATTATTGAGAGATTCGCCATACTCTCTGTGATGGTTTAAAAACATCGACCGAATTAATGAAGAGAGACTCCCAAGACAATTTATAACGATCCTGTGATAATTATTTTATGAGTCTATATAACTAGCGACATTATTGAGAGATTCGCCATACTCTCTGTGATGGTTTAAAAACATCGACCGAATTAATGAAGAGAGACTCCCAAGACAATTTATAACGATCCTGTGATAATTATTTTATGAGTCTATATAACTAGCGACATTATTGAGAGATTCGCCATACTCTCTGTAATGGTTTAAAAAAATCGACCGAATTAATGAAGAGAGACTCCCAAGACAATTTATAACGATCCTGTGATAATTATTTTATGAGTCTATATAACTAGCGACAATATTGAGAGATTCGCCATACTCTCTGTAATGGTTTAAAAAAATCGACCGAATTAATGAAGAGAGACTCCCAAGACAATTTATAACGATCCTGTGATAATTATTTTATGAGTCTATATAACTAGCGACATTATTGAGAGATTCGCCATACTCTCTGTGATGGTTTAAAAACATCGACCGAATTAATGAAGAGAGACTCCCAAGACAATTTATAACGATCCTGTGACAATTATTTTATGAGTCTATATAACTAGCGACAATATTGAGAGATTCGCCATACTCTCTGTAATGGTTTAAAAAAATCGACCGAATTAATGAAGAGAGACTCCCAAGACAATTTATAACGATCCTGTGATAATTATTTTATGAGTCTATATAACTAGCGACATTATTGAGAGATTCGCCATACTCTCTGTGATGGTTTAAAAACATCGACCGAATTAATGAAGAGAGACTCCCAAGACAATTTATAACGATCCTGTGATAATTATTTTATGAGTCTATATAACTAGCGACATTATTGAGAGATTCGCCATACTCTCTGTGATGGTTTAAAAACATCGACCGAATTAATGAAGAGAGACTCCCAAGACAATTTATAACGATCCTGTGATAATTATTTTATGAGTCTATATAACTAGCGACATTATTGAGAGATTCGCCATACTCTCTGTGATGGTTTAAAAACATCGACCGAATTAATGAAGAGAGACTCCCAAGACAATTTATAACGATCCTGTGATAATTATTTTATGAGTCTATATAACTAGCGACATTATTGAGAGATTCGCCATACTCTCTGTAATGGTTTAAAAAAATCGACCGAATTAATGAAGAGAGACTCCCAAGACAATTTATAACGATCCTGTGATAATTATTTTATGAGTCTATATAACTAGCGACAATATTGAGAGATTCGCCATACTCTCTGTAATGGTTTAAAAAAATCGACCGAATTAATGAAGAGAGACTCCCAAGACAATTTATAACGATCCTGTGATAATTATTTTATGAGTCTATATAACTAGCGACATTATTGAGAGATTCGCCATACTCTCTGTGATGGTTTAAAAACATCGACCGAATTAATGAAGAGAGACTCCCAAGACAATTTATAACGATCCTGTGACAATTATTTTATGAGTCTATATAACTAGCGACAATATTGAGAGATTCGCCATACTCTCTGTGATGGTTTTAAAACATCGACCGAATTAATGAAGAGAGACTCCCAAGACAATTTATAACGATCCTGTGACAATTATTTTATGAGTCTATATAACTAGCGACATTATTGAGAGATTTGCCATACTCTCTGTGATGGTTTAAAAACATCGACCGAGTTAATGAAGAGAGACTCCCAAGACAATTATACTTTCGCATCGGAAATGTGAGTGGAAGACGTGGTAGAGGAAGACGATAACGTGGTAGGGGAGTTCGATCAAGTGTATTATATTTTGAGGAATATAAAAAGTCATTGAAATTGTAGGAGTTGTATGAGACGGCATTTGGATGTAGAAGAGGCGAAAGATGTGTGATGCGATAGAAAAGTCAAGTGCTCTCCCCTCTCTACCTATCCCGATAGGGAAATGGCGTGACGGTTTGTTTGAATGTGTCTCTGGTGACGTTTTTTAATTTCTTTTTTTGTGTGTTCGTTTATGTTAACAACAATTTCCATACATATTTCTCGAGTTTATAATTGTATAAACTATTTATTTAGTATCATTTTTATTACAATTGACGTGTACAAAGGTGTGGGTTGTAAAAATATCTGATGCCTTCACGGTCGAGGTCGCCCTCATTAGGAGGGGTTTATCTCGACCGAGGGGATATTATGAGATGAGCCCAGAACTTTTGATAGCTACTCTCTTAAATGTATTTTTTTCCATTAGCATGAATTATACGTGTTATTTCAGGCTACTCGTATTTATGTATATACTATCTCGCTATCAATAAACCTGTATTTATAAATCATAATCAACGATCGGTAAAACATGTCAACTTAAGTTCTTTTGCGTACCTGGTTAAACGTGGCACAACTGGCTTCATAGTAATTTGTTCCAATTGGCAGGCTCATTTTGGATACATTCAACTGTAAAATAGTTAACTGGGATCAAGCTAAATAACAAATAACAAATAACAGGCAATAAACCCGGACGCAGACACATACGAGTACGAGTATAATGTGATGGACTTCGCTTGAAATTATATGTTTTATTTGTCTTGCATATCATGTAATATGGCATGTATTCGCATTGTAGATATTCGTCTCGTTATTTATTAAATAAACACAAAATGTATACTTTCGCATTGTCAGCCCTGCCCGTTTGCATGTATGGTATTTCTTTAACCCATTCTGAGTAGTATTTTTCTTCTTAGAAAGAATACTCGTTTGTCACTAAGAGATGACGTTTTGTTTCGGAAAATACATTATTGTCATTTCATGTCGGCAGAGCCGCATTTACGAGTACACTTCACTTATATTTAAAATCTAATGATAACCACGACTGTTCAATGCTACAACTTACCAATCTAATGATAACCACGACTGTTCAATGCTACAGCTTAGCAAACTAATGATAACCACGACTGTTCAATGCTACAACTTACCAAACTAATGATAACCACGACTGTTCAATGCTACAACTTACCAAACTAATGATAACCACGACTGTTCAATGCTACAACTTACCAAACTAATGATAACCACGACTGTTCAATGCTACAACTTACCAAACTAATGATAACCACGACTGTTCAATGCTACAGCTTAGCAAACTAATGATAACCACGACTGTTCAATGCCTAGTAAACTAATTATAATAAAAAAATAGTAACTGTTTATTCAAATATATTATTTTATTAATGCCCACCATTAACAAACTGTTCCACGAAATGAAATTTTTTGTGACTGAAACAAAACAGACTTATCATACTCGTATTAATGACTGAAACAAAACAGACTGAAACAAACAGACTTAACATACTCGTATTGATCACGTATTATTTCGATACAATGAGACATACTCGTATGTTATGTTATGTTGCCCAGGGGCGTTTTCAATACGATATTATTTCGATACAATGAGACATACTCGTATGTTATGTTATGTTGCCCAGGGGTGTCTTCAATACGATATTATTTCGATACAATGAGACATACTCGTATGTTATGTTATGTTGCCCAGGGGCGTCTTCAATACGATATTATTTCGATACAATGAGACATACTCGTATGTTATGTTATGTTGCCCAGAAGCGTCTTCAATACGAATGCGGTACTGCGTGTCGGTCGGAATATCGAGGCTGTGATCACGTATCTAAATTGTTATTTTCGAAATATTTTGCACGTCTTACTTCAACTTGAATAATTATTTCTATGTTAGCTTGATATTTATTTTGAAAGGATAAAAACGATAAATATATATATATTTCGCACGACGTGTCAAGGAAAAAGCTTTTAAAAGCAAAACATATTTTTCAACTTGATTTAAATTTTAAATTTCTCTACTTGTGTGTCTTTTATGTCAATTTGAAATTCGGATAAGAACTGCAATCGCAAAGAACCCAATGCCAAAACTACAGCGAATATGGAAGGATCGAAACATTTCAATAGCAACTAAAAAAAAAAGAGTTTTGAATTTTCAGATCTTCTCCATTGGCGTTGTCCAGGCTGGGCTTTATACTGAGACTTGGCAATATTCAGGCTGGGCTTTATACTGTGACTTGGCAATATCCAGGCTGGGCTTTATACTGAGACTTGGCAATATCCAGGCTGGGCTTTATACTGAGACTTGGCAACTTCCAGGCTGGGCTTTATACTGAGACTTGGCAATGTTCAGGCTGGGTTTATACTGAGACTTGGCAATGTTCAGGCTGGGTTTTATACTGAGACTTGGCAATGTTCAGACTGGGCTATATACTGAGACTTGGCAATGTTCAGGCTGGGCTTTATACTGAGACTTGGCAATATCCAGCCTGGGCTTTAAACGGAGACTTGGTAATGTTCAGACTGGGCTTTATACTGACACTTGGCAATATCCAGGTTGAGTTTTATACTGAGACTTGGCAATGTTTAGGCTGGGCTTTATACTGAGATTTGGCAATGATTTTTCTAAGCTAAAATCATTTAAAATGTATGCTTCTTTGGTATGAACAATAGTTTCATTATAATTTTGAAACATGTTCCCCCCACTACGATGCTTATGTTAGAAAAATTGAACACTTGCAGCGGAAGTTTTTTTACGTTTTATAAACCTAATAATACAGATCCCAATAACTGAGTTTTGACTATGGTCTATTGTTGGAAGTGACGAGTCTTAATAACCTTCTCAGGAATTAAAATGTTTGACCTCACGACATTATTTAAGATGGTCAGCTCGTATTTCAATAGTCCGGAACTACCTCGGCTTGTCATGTTACACGTTCATTATAGGCCCACACGGTAAAAGATGTTGTTCCATGGTTGTTCCAAGTGGTTGCAACTTATTATATATTTGTACAACACTTGCATAACATGACTTCGCATATCAGGCAATCAATATGGACATTGTATGAATTATCATTTGACTGTGTGTACTTACAGGAGCAAAGTGAAGAAGTGGTTTTTGCCGGGATGAATTGATTGAATTGTAGAAGTTTACTTTGTTATGTTGTTCGTTTTATACAATAATATTATAGTTTTATACAATAATATTAAAGTTTTTCTACTGTAACACTACTAATATGTAAATATCAAATTTTATTTGTTAATCTTTTGCATCAAAAAGGTCAGTTGAGCGTTGAAATATGATATATAAAAAAAACAAAATACTTTGACATTTCACTAATTACGTAAATCCCCGCTACACGTGTTTCTAAATCCTATCCCGAGTTTCCCATAAGGCGGAATGGTCCCAATTTGTTATGAAAGCAGCGCTCATATCAGACTTGTGTCGTGTTACTGAGGAGCACTCATATCAAAGGTGTGTATACGTAGATCAGACTGTGTTATGAAAGCAGCGCTCATATCAGACTTTTGTCGTGTTACTGTGAAGCACTCACATCAAAGGTGTATAGATAGATCAAACTATGCCACGAAATAAATTTGAATTCAGCACACCATCGGGAATCGAAACCGAAACCCTCGGGCGAAAGTCGAACGTCTTACCACTAGGCTACGGAGGTCGTCCGAATTACCTTGATTTACGCGATATGCCATATGATATACGTTCCAAAAAAATTCTAGTAAAGTGAACTCTCGCCAAATAAAGTTACAACTTATATAATAAGCTAAAACGTTTCATTATATGGAAATCTACCTAAATTGAAATACAGGACTCGTACCAATGTCACACAAAGGTACAAAGTACGAGTAACACGTTAAATGAATCTGCCAACCTAATAAAAGTCAAAGAGATATGTAATTAAATATTTGTATTTATTGATAAATATACTATATAATATTTCAAAACAGTGATACTAACTATTTAATGTGATAGTTAATCTATTTTTTATGTTGCTGGTCTGCTGGCCTTACCTTTTATGTTGCTGGTCTGCTGGCCTTACCTTTTATGTTGGTGATCTGCTGACCTTATCTTTTATGAAGATCACGCTGATTGAGGTGAGCCCACAGTCATCCAGATGTATTCATTAAACAAAAGTCAAATAATGAGGAAAAATTGTCTTTAAAAAAAAAGTTTTCCTTAACCATGTCTAGGTAAAACTGCGTAAAAAGAAACAACGTAAATCGAGGGATAAGTGTGTTGTAGATTGGGAGATGGTAGGGTTTTTTTCAATGAAAAGTGTCAGTAATTTTTCGGGAAGACTTTTTTTTATCAGACATTAGAAGTCGTCTCGGTTGCTCCCTTAACCCTGAGAATATTGCTCGCAATGACCACTGACCACCCTTTACTATCTCGAGCAAATCCTTACCTCGATCAGCGTCTCTCGGAAATGAGCTCTCCGCTTTCTTCACTTGTTTATTTGAAATTAAATTTTAGTTAAATAAACTCATATTTTTTTTATTTATTTATGCTTTTAATTTTTACAATGAAACATACAAAACACTACCCTGCTTAACTACGAGTATGCATAAGCCCACCATAAGGCGGGGAGTTTACATTATGTAAAACACTCTCCTGCCTAACTACGAGTAGGCATAAGCCCGACATAAGGCGGGGAGTTTACATTATGTAAAACCAAATAAAATTTACACAAAACGTGTATGGCGCATTCATAAGAATTAAAATCCACCATGACCATAATATAATATACAAAAAAGAGCATTTAAATAAAAAAACATTCATTTTACGAGTACGAACGACCATTCACTATTTTTTGACAAAAAATAAACTTTATCAATCCACAAAAAAATTAAGGAAAAAGGGTTATTTATCCAATTTGAGTTTTCATATTTTGTTGACATTATTTCTTACAAAATTCTAGCGACCATTTTTTAATTCCAGTTTTATATTAAATAACCAAATAACTATCAACGACCAATATGGTTATGTTTATACAGCAATGTTGAGATCAGTTCAAATGATGGTTAATATGGAAGTGAAATATGGACGTGGAAAATGAATGAAAAGATCCGAGTAAATGGTGTAGAAATGCGTGATGCGAGATGTCAATTTATGATAAAATAAGAAATTTAGTTGTGAAGTATAAATGTGAATGTAAAAGTGATGTGTTAAGTAGGGGGTTGGGGGGGAGGATAGAGAGCACGTCGAGGTAGTTTGGACGTTGACGCATGGGTGACGAAAGATTAGCTAAATAAATGTATAATACAAGCCTGCGTGGAAGTTGTGGTAGATAGCGACCGGGAGAATTATGCTAAGACCGAGTTAATGCAATCTTAAAAGAAGTAAATTCTACGTAGTGTAAAACGTCTATTTTCCAATCAGAGGGCTGCTGGTTCGATTTCCGTTCGTAGTCTTATTTACAAAAAAATGTTTCAGTTAGGTTGTCATTCAAGGTTTCTTAAGCATGCGTCTGGTTGGTTGCTAGAAATTGTCACATAGCAATAATTCAGCCATGTTGTACTGTTCAAAAAATGCTACACAATTATACAGTATAGAGTGTGAGAAACAGAAGGAATCGTATGATTGGATTAAGTGAAGAAATTATGGAAGAAAAGAATGTCTCGATCCCAAATAATATGATATGAAAGTTCACCAGTGCTAGTCGACAGAGTTCACCAGTGCTAGTCGACAAAGTTCACCAGTGCTAGTCGACAAAGTTCAAATAAAGATTTTGAATATTTTATTTGTTATTTTTTTATGGTAACAACTCAAAGTGCTTGCGTAAACAATCCACATGTAATTTGCGAAGTTTGTTTTAGAAAAATAACTTAAATCATGTTTATTTTTGCTCCCAAGGTGATCTTCCAGCCTTTTCTAAATATCGAAACTTATTTCATCACATGACAACAGTTTTTTTAAAGAATATATATGTGAGGTCATACGTGTAGGTATCATTTCCTTACACCCCGTGTTATTCTAGAGGAGTGTTCAGCGTGTCAACGCACCGCCATGCCATGCCATGCCATGCGTATCTTGACAATATGACCTCTCGAGTGATATATGTTTTTTTCAAAAATACCGATTTCTTCGGAATTCAGAAAATTAAATAAAAACATTAACTAAATCACCTTGAATAATTGTTATTTAAAATATGTTTAGCACGCGATTATAGTCAAAATCGGCAGTTCTCAATCTAGGACGCGTGAGAGGGTAGGTGTGCTTAATTTGTGAAATACCAGTATAAACATTTTACTATCGAAAAATTGGGTTGTTTTTGCAAAAATATATATTTTTATTGGTAGTATGCTTAGTTCCTCAGCTTGGAGTATGGAGGGAGTGTGGATGGGGTCAAGCGTTTATGCGTTTGTCGCTATCTTTTGCTGTTTGTTGATATTATATTTATTATAATGTGTAAGTGCTCACCTTGACGTACGGAGGAGAAACTTGAACTTAGCAGAAGGATAAAAGTAAGATTAATGCTGAGGAGATGCTTACACTTAGGAACATTTGTGGAATGTATGAAAGAAGGCGGAATTAAGGTATTAGAAATTAATCCATGGGTAAAATGGGTGTTTTAAGCAAGATAATGAAATGAGCTCAAATATAGTTTAGACATGTAGAAGAATGAATTATAAAAGAATGACAAAGTGAGTATACAAGTCAGAAGTGCAAGATGTGCGTAGAAGAGGTAGACCGAACAAAGCGTGGCTCAATCAAATGGACCAGATTTTAAAATAAGGTAAAATGAGAAGTATGAACAATAGAAAAATGACGATGACGAGATGTATGAATGTGTAGGAAATGAAAGTGGTGTGCTTAGATATAATAGTTTAGAGATCTGTTCTCTCTTTCTACCGCGCAAGGGACACTGTGTGATTATATTTATGTTCGTTTATTTATTATTTTTATTAGAAACGAAATAAAAATACGTGATAAAAACTAAATTAAGTGTCAAGTCTTAATTTTCTATTTGTGTACAAGATATATGCTTGTTGAATGTTCTGATAATTTTCAATATGGGATTTGGTGGTACGCATTTATGCAAAGGTTGAAAGCTGCTGGTCTAAATTCAAAGAAATATATTTTTTTACAATTTTATTTCTTTTGTATTCAGTTATTTGACAGGTCACCGTGATGAATGGTTTTACTTGAAAAGAACATTCTTTACAAAATATTTTTTGCTCGAGGCACTTACGAGGCCACGTAGACACCATGGACAACATTAGATTAACATAAACGAGAATGCATTGATAACTGGCTGAATTATTTCCTTTTTAGAGACCTCCGAAATTCGAAAGGATAGTAGATAGTTAATATATGTTTGCATCTCAAGGGAAACAACAAAAAGTCACAAAGCAAATATCCATTACGGAAAAAGGATGCCGCTGTTGACAATACCAAAAAAAAAATCAATATGGTGCCCTCTAACTTAGTCGAGTTACCAACTTATGTTATTTTCAAGAAAAGCCCATACCTTGGAAAGGCTTTTCTGCACTTTAAAAACTTATCAAGTTGTGTGATATTTAATTTAAAAATTACCTTATTTTTCAGGGCGTGTGTACAAATTACAGTAATTTTTCTCCTGTTTATTTTATAAAAAAAAGTACTAAAAATAACTACCTAATTCAATATTGCAAGCACCTCTACCTCTACCTTACAATATTGCAAGCACCTCTATTTCTACTTTACAATTGCTGACTTATTTTACTTGAACATCACTCGTTTCAAAATTGGAATACGTTACTCCACCCCACAGGGCATGTCCCCAGGGCGAACGGGATTTTAGTGCTCATTGTAGCCTTATAATATAATATAATATAATATTAAATCAATCAATATTTGTATAGTGTAGTTTTGGAATATAATATCATCGAAAGTGTGTTTTGATTTCAAATTTATAAAATGCAACGTATATTACTATATATATACGCCACTAAATAAAACCAGACAGGAAAATGTTTAAAAAAGAGATACCAATATTGAGTATTTGTCTATTATTCATCAGATTATTGGTACCGGTTCTGCTTCTGATGTTTGGGCAGATATTTATGGTAGATGATAATGCCATAACAATGGCGTAGGGTGATATATCAATTAGGATTGGTTAAGAAAAAGCACAGAAACCTAGATTTATTTTAAATACGGATAAAATAATGCTATATATAACTTACTTAAAAACATATTAGACAGGTCTAATTGTTAACTTTATTTACATCAAACTTAAGGGCAAGGAAGGCGGGGATAACTTAAGAACAGTTTTATGAATGTTGACGGTGTAACCTAGATTTCCTCACGTTTATTTCAAGAACAAATAAACTCTGCAGATAATGCCAATATTAATTTATTTTTAAAGGCTTCTGACACCAAAGACAAATGCGATGCGTGAGAGTGGCATATGAAATTGAATAGCAATAAACTCGTACTTGTATAATATTTGTCCCTACTTTTAAAGCGCAAACATTTCAATTATGTTTCTGTTTAAAAGGCTCGAGAATATTGAAAATATTTAACAGTACCCAAAAATAGGCAAATATATTTAAAATTGAAAAAAAAAAACATTTTAGCGCCTACAATCGAGGTGTCAAATCCATCTAAGAGATAATTATCACCAAACAATTTAGTATGATATTCGTGCGCAAATAAAATTAATAAAATGTGGTATTTACTTTTTTCCATAAAACTATGTATATTTGCGATGGATGACAAATAGTGTCGTGTTGGTGCTTCAAAAAAACAATTAACACCCGAGCTTGTTGTGTATAGAGGAGTACGTCAGGGTCAGAGTTCATATACTCGTACATATAATATATTGTGTTGGACGATATTCTTATTCTTCTCTGTATGAATCAACGACCTCTCGCTATCTGCCAGGTCTGTCTGGTCTATCTGGTAGTAGGCTGTCAGAGGGGTGGTTTTGAAAACGATACGGAAAGTTCTAGCTCCGTCTTCTTCCCAGTGTCATGTCGGGTCCCCCCGACGTTGAATATCACTTGAGAGTACGCATCATTGTCCCCGGCAGCCCGAAAAAGTTCTAGCTCCGTATTTTCTTTTTACGTTTCATGCCAGTGTTGTCTTTTTAGTAAATTTTACGATTGCCTCGATATCGTTTTTATAATTACTATATGGCGATTTTCTCCAGTTAGTGACTTACCCGAGATACATCGCAAGTTCTTTATCTCCAATGTTAAGATATTGGTATTGAACGAGAAATATTACAGGTGTTAAAAGTGTCAATTACCAGAAGAAAATCTCTTTTTTATTTATGACTGTTCTATATTTATTTTTTGTTTTATGTAAACTACCTGCACTACGACGACAAACGTGCGCCTTGTTAGACAGGGGAGTGTTTTGTATAATTAATTTATTGTAAATATAAAAAATAAATATAAAAAACTTACTCCCTTAAAATTTGATCCAGTCATACGTAACACTTGGATATAAACCATACACTTTTTATTTTTATGCTTGTTTAGTCATTCTTTCTTTATGCATTTTGTTCCTAGACCAAATAGACCTCCGTGGCTTGGTGGTAAAACGCCTGTCTGCCGATCCAGAGGTTGCGGGTTTGATCCGCGGTGGAACACAGATTTAAAAAATGGGATTCCAGTCTGGTTTTCCTTTAGGTCCCATTAAAACATCTTTCTGATTGATTGGAAGAGATTGCCACATGGCAATACGCTCGCCAGGTTAAATAAAAAAAACTTTTATCTTTGGACTAACTATGGTAATTATCAATCGAATTGTAAAAAAAAATACGACAATCCGTAAACTTGCAATAAATGACAGGTCTGTTTTCTACTATTAAAGCATTTCCGAAATTGGCTCAATATTTCGCTTTCTATTTATTTCATCTTGTTTATTTTAACACTTCATTTTATAAAAAAATATCGTGTTTATTACCGAGTGGTAATATCTTCCAACTAACTAGGCGAAAGTAATCAACGGAAGTTTTGCTGTCGCAAAAAAATATATAAATTTGTGCCAAGTTAATAAATAATATACTATAATTTACTATAATAAAATATGTAATCAATCGATGGATGAAGAATGAAATGTTGGGGGGAAAGGGGATTAGAAAAAAACGTATCTCATTAACCTTTCCCTTCCTGTGCTAAAAAAAACCGCGTGTTCCGGTGCTGTGTATTCAATACACACCAAGACACATGTAAAAATGAGCGATTTAAAATCGAAGGGGATCTTCATGAATAATATGGTTAAAGCGGTCCTCATCGAAGTCCACTGGTCGTCCGGAACGCTCCATGTCTTTCAGGTCGAAATTACCGTCTTTGAAACGCAAAAACCATCGACGAACTGTCCTTTCATTCATACCATCTTCACTGTACACTTCGCAAATATCGCGAGCAGCTTTGGCCGCTTTATTCCCTCGATTGAACGCGAACAGAAGGTGTCCAAAATGCTCAATTTCGTCTCACGCAAAGCAACCAGAATAAAAGCAAACATTGTGGTTGTTTTGCCAGCTCCATTGTATGGGTGTGAAACCTGGACCATCTGTGGAAGACACTTTGAAATGTTAGAAAAATTTCACGAGAGAAGCTTGCGCCGTATTCTTCATATTAAATGGCACTACAATGGTACGAGTATATGCAATCTTAATAAGGCTAAGACTGCCACAGCATAGAATCAATGATAATTACTCGTAGACATCGACTTGTCAAGTGGTCGGAACACATTGTCAGAATGCCAGAATCTCGAAACGTCAAGCAGTCCCATTTCTCTGCGCTTAAGTTAGGAAAAAGAAACCAGGGTGACCCAGAGATACCAGATTGACACTGAGTCCACTCTCACGCTGTGTGATATACATAACCGGAGCTGGGTTGTAGCAGGATGGAAGCGTGGCCAGTGGAGATGTATTGCTGAAGGGGTGGCGCTTTTTGAAACTGCAAGACACAACCGCGAAAAGAATAAGCAGATAAAGCGAAAAAAGTGCCTAGCACCGAGCTGTCGAATGCCGCCTGGAACAGTGTGTCCACATTGCGAGGTGATCCAGGATTGGACTGTTCAATCACCTGAGAGTACACGAAATGGGGGGCAATCATGCTCTTATACGAGGGGTTGTTAGTACTTTTCTTTAAAGAGAAAATAATATTTAAAAAAAAAAGAAATATAACAGTATGATCATATTTGATTTTTTGGCCGTGGCTTTTTACTTTTTAAGTACAATAATTTCTATCGATTTAATTATTCTGAGTACCAAAAAGAAAGGAAATCTTTGTATTGGAACTTAATGTATATGTATTGTACTATACAATGTAGTCTTATTTTTCTATTACGCCGTTTACTGGTCCATCTTGTAGTGATATATTCTCTGAGGCCCGGACGTTTACTGGCCCATCTTGTAGTGATATATTCTCTGAGGCCCGGACGTTTACTGGCCCATCTTGTAGTGATATATTCTCTGAGGCCCGGACGTTTACTGGCCCATCTTGTAGTGATATATTCTCTGAGGCCCGGAAGTTTACTGGCCCATCTTGTAGTGATATATTCTCTGAGGCCCGGACGTTTACTGGCCCATCTTGTAGTGATATATTCTCTGAGGCCCGGAAGTTTACTGGCCCATCTTGTAGTGATATATTCTCTGAGGCCCGGACGTTTACTGGCCCATCTTGTAGTGATATATTCTCTGAGGCCCGGACGTTTACTGGCCCATCTTGTAGTGATATATTCTCTGAGGCCCGGACGTTTACTGGCCCATCTTGTAGTGATATATTCTCTGAGGCCCGGAAGTTTACTGGCCCATCTTGTAGTGATATATTCTCTGAGGCCCGGACGTTTACTGGCCCATCTTGTAGTGATATATTCTCTGAGGCCCGGAAGTTTACTGGCCCATCTTGTAGTGATATATTCTCTGAGGCCCGGACGTTTACTGGCCCATCTTGTAGTGATATATTCTCTGAGGCCCGGAAGTTTACTGGCCCATCTTGTAGTGATATATTCTCTGAGGCCCGGACGTTTACTGGCCCATCTTGTAGTGATATATTCTCTGAGGCCCGGACGTTAACTGGCCCATCTTGTAGTGATATATTATCTGAGGCCCGGAAGTTTACTGGCCCATCTTGTAGTGATATATTCTCTGAGGCCCGGACGATTTCAATGGATCACGTCTTTCGTAGGAAATATTTTTAACACATCATTTTTGTTGTGTATTGCGGAGTCAAGTATGAGAGGCGCCAGATAAACCGCCTTAAAGCTTCTTTCTACATCTTACTTAAAATATTCATTTGTGACGTCTGCATTCCGATCGACACTCCACGTTTTTTTCTCTGCGCATTTTCACAACATTGTTTTACATACGCGAAGGTGGCCACTAGCACACTTTTATGTATTGTCATTTTTACTACATGTGATACTTTATACTGAAACATTGAATCAAATATAATCACTCTTTCCGAGAGTTTAAGAATCGGCAGAGAAATACCGAGAAAGGTTTACGAAGACGTGATAAACCCACTCGGCATTTATGTTGAAAAAAAAAACTGTAAAATAACATATACGGAGTTACGCCGCACCTCCTTCCATCTCCCATCAGGCATACAAATAGCGCAGATTATAATTCGTCCGTTTCCATCACAAGGTTCTGCTCGCCGCGCTGGGTCTAGGCTGGTGCTGGTGCTGGCTGCTTTCGGATAGGGTCGAGTATTCAAACAAAACAAGAGTTATTCCGCGTCAACTCAAAACACACTTTCCACCTTACTTCTTTAGATTTTCTTCATTTTTTTATGTATGGTTTTTACATTTGGAGTACACATGGTACATATGTGGGCTCATTGCTGCACAGCGATTTCTTCCAGCCGACCAGCTCATCTTGGTTACATCAAACTGTTTCAAAATATAATAGATTTTTCAAAAAATATAATTTATTCGTTGAAATTTAAGTAAAAGCAAACAAATGAATGAGTAATATCCATCAATAATGTAGAACTAAAGGAAAGGATTGCGCTCAAGGATAGGAAAGGGAAGTACATTGAAATTAGGGCGAAAGGATATTCTGAGTGATGTAACATTTTTTCAATTCTCTTAAACGTAAAAAAGGGCGGCACACATCAGATAAATTGAAGTTTGTTCCACAGTCGTTAGTCGTGCTGAGTGGACCGCAAATCAAGTCGGGTTAGTTGGAAAATGTCTAGACGGAATCTTGCGATAAATCGGTTAGGTTTTTTATGACTTGTTTTTTTAATAAAGTACAACTAAATCAAATTGTTTTTATTACAATTTTGTTAGATTTAATTTTTTATAAAATACCGGCTTAACCCGCGACGTCATCAAAATGGATGTTTTCTTGTCATCAGTTCGTCGTAGTCAAGTGTAGATATAAATTAATGCTAAAATACGAGTATTTCAATGAAAACACTTCAATGGTGTTTCTGAAGCAGGAAATATTTGTTCAAATACGAGTAAATCACTTCGAATTGGAATATTTAAAAACTGATACAAAAAAATCAATGAATCTAATATGTGAATATCTTAATTTGTGGTCTACCGATCTTTTTATGATTTGAACACAGATGGGACCAACAGTCACAACTTGCACATACTCTTACAACTGATTTCATCGAGTTTATGACTTGTGACACGTTTGTTTACAAGCAATAAAATAACACGTTTCGTGTTATTTATTTACTTATATTGGCCTTTTCTCCACAGATAATCTTCGCGAGAGAAAATATTTATGAATTAAAAAAAAAAAAAACGAGGCGACAAATTTATAAATATGCAATAATATCAATTCAACAAACACAATTCACTCATTTTACTTTTACTTTAAAAATCTGAAGCCTTAGTGAACTGTGCCATGACTTTGGATTTCGCGACGTTCATTCTCAGATCTAGTTAAAGTACATATCGCCAATATTACATTATTTTGTGTAAATAATGTAATATTAGCGATATGTACTTTAATTGCAAAACTTTTTTCATTAAACAGATTTACTGGTTTATAGTCTAATAAAAAAAACATATGGTTTGATTGAATACATCATTCTCTAAAGGAATCTTATAATATATATTTTAAAGAAGATCTCGCTACTTGGAACCGTTTAAGAATCACTGGAAATACTCGTAGCCATTCCACAACTTGGACGGTCCATGTCCACATGCTTATTGCGCAAGCTGGACACTAAAATCACGCAAAAATCGAAAATACAACGTTAGCCAATTTCTAACGATAAAGTAAATGCCAAGGGACGATCGAACGTGATAAGGCATAATACTTTATATTATATAATCCAATAGTTTGAGGTTACACGAAATAACCCATAGACAGAGAATGTTTTACGAATCGATGAGAATAAAAGGGCAATTTGACATATAGTAATGCCATTTGGAGAGCGAATTCTTTAATTGGGAACTCGAACCTATTATTATTGACCAATTATAAATATTTACAAGTTGTAGATTATAAATATTTATAAGATAATACTCATAAGTTGAGTGTAAGGATAGGAAGGTGGTGATAGTGACAATTTAATATCGCAATAATAATAAAGTCAAGGTCAATTTATAATTCGCCGTTTCGAGAGCAAACTCCCTTTAAATCCGCTATAACTCGGGATTTAAACCCACTATTATTAACACATGCAAAATATTGTAAAATAAATAATATAGTTAAGTTGGATAGGAAGGTAGTGGATGTAGTTAGGTATTAGATAAGTTGGATAGGAAGGTAGTGGATGTAGTTAGGTATTAGATAAGTTGGATAGGAAGGTAGTGGATGTAGTTAGGTATTAGATAAGTTGGATAGGAAGGTAGTGGATGTAGTTAGGTATTAGATAAGTTGGATAGGAAGGTAGTGGATGTAGTTAGGTATTAGATAAGGTACTCGTACTCACCTGCATCTGTATACGTAACATATATGTTCGGAAAAAAACATATTTCCTAAGAATGTCGTAGAAAATTACCAAGGAAAGATGAACTACAAAGAAACATTTGTATTGTAGATCTTCCGATATGTAATACGAGTAGTGACACATGTGGCCTTACGAGTAGGTGTAGTTTATCATATGTGTCTAGTGTTCATATACTATCGTAATTTTTGGAATACCTCCCGAAAAGGGTAGAATATGGGTTCTATATATGTATAGAATATTTAACAAGTGTTGATAGGCTAACAGTATTATATTGGTTTCTTAAACAAGTTATTATACTCGGAATCGAAAATACCCCTAGAGAGTTTTTCATCGCTAAAAAGTGAAGGAAAAATGAACAGTTAACACTAAGACAGCCGACAAAGTGACATTGGGAAGTTAATTGTCAAAGGGTTTGGATTTAATTTTTAGCAGCTTCATATTTCAATATTTAACAATAAATTATTTTAATATTCCAATAATAACATATAATTAGTGAAATAACCGAGTAATTTATTATTAAATATTCTTTTTTAAGTATAATTATTTATCAACTCCATCGCACGATAATTGAAGAAGACAGCCTAAGAGCGGCTTGAAAATTAATGAAAAAGAACCGTTTTTAATCACCTTTAAAAGTCTTTGCTACCAAAAATTGATATACCCGACAATATCAAGTCTCCGTGCTTATGGTATTTACTGCAAAACCTTTCATTTTATTGTATTGTATGTTAAAATCCCTATCGACAGCATAATTACTGGAGTTTTAATTTTGCATGATTTATCCTCTTTGCCATAACAATTCTATGTGCATATAAAATTTGAGTGAACTTTTAAATGTGGCGTGTCTTGTGAAAAAAAAATGTATCAACTCTTTAATGTGGTGTAATTTAGTTGATCGTATACAGGACATTTGGAGGCGGGGTTTCGATTCTTCTGGAATTATGAAATTCCCAAAAAAATACTCACGTAGTACTAGGCGTATCCAGAAAGTAAGTGTACTGAGGCTCTCACGACCGGATGGATTTTATTTTCGACATGTTGGCTACACTTCCGTGTAGCCTGACCCTTCCCCTCCGCAACGAGACCGGTTCAAGGTCAGTACGTTGAGAAGTGTCGACGCGACAACACGTTTCGTGAAAAATGTCAATCCAATCTCCCGCCAAGTGCGAAATAAATAATGCCGGGCAAGAGTTTTTGAGGCGCTGCAAACTCCATGGAGATCAATTTCTCCGCTCCATCGTTACTGGAGATGAAACTTGGGTTGCACACTACACGTCTGAAACCAAAAGGCAGTCTCAACAGTGGCGTCACACATCTTCACCCTCCGCCAAAAAGTTCAAAACCACCATTTCAGCCAAGAAAATCATGGCATCCGTGTTTTGGGACTGTCAAGGCATAATTTTAATTGAATATATGCCTCAAAGGGAGACCATCAACTCTGCAAGATACTGTGAGAGCCTAAAAAAATTGCGGAGGGCGATTCAGAACAAGAGGAGAGGCATGCTGACAAAGGGAGTCTGCCTGCTGCACGACAATGCCAGACCACACACGGCCAACGCCACGAAAGAACTGCTCGCCTCGTTTGAATGGGATGTTCTAAACCATCCCGCGCATTCCCCTGACCTAGCACCTTCAGATTACTATCTCTTTACCTCCCTGAAGCTGCACATGGGTGGAAAAAGGTTTTCAACCGACGAGGAGGTAAAGAAAGAGGTGGAGAAGTGGACGGAGGAGTTGGCGGGAAATTACTTCGAGGAACGCATCAAAAAGTTGATACCCCGCTTCACCACCTGCATTGAGAGGAATGGCGACTATGTCGAAAAATAGCTTACATATGTACTACGGTAACCACGTAATTTTTTTGTTTAAATAAAAAAAATTGTAACCTACAAAAATTCAGTACACTTACTTTCTGGATATGCCTCGTACATGTTTATAATGAGGTCTCAAAATTGATCAAGTTGATGGAAGTTCATGACAGAGGTATTAAATAATGAATCAACAATCGGTAAAAAGCGTCAACTCCTTTTTCTATGCTTATATGTCCTCAGTAAGATACATATAAAATCCTAGTTTATTCGATACACGACAGATGAAAGGCAACAAACCCAGAACCATATAAATTTCACTTGATTGAACGTACGTACGATTACTAGTCATGATAAATTGTAACTAGCTCACCAAACTCCGTAACTATTTATTAACCTATAAAAGTAAAATAAAATGAAATTTGGATGCCTGTGAGTCAACAGGTACTACACGAAGCTACGTACTGTTACAGAAAATGTAGCATGGTCCCTGTGACGTTTCACAAATTTGCCCCAATACAACCTTGTAACGACGTTCAGTAATTTTGATTGTTTTATCAACTTTAATATAGGCATCGATTCTAATAAATAGCAAGTTATTTAGGTAAATACATTACATAAAACTAACAATAATGACAAATTAATACATCTTGTTACAAATTAGCAAAAATGTGGCAGTTACTTAAAATCAAATAATATTTGGCGACATTCGTCAAAAGTCACTACGTTAATCTGCATTGGCTAGGGATGGGGTATACGATAATTGGATTTTCGATTTTTTTCATACATAGAATTAAATGTTCGCAATTAGTATTAATTCATAGTGGATCTTGGCATATTTAAAGATATATACAAATCATACAATACGTTAGAAAGTCAGTATAATGAAAATTAGGAATTAAAACGTCAGTTTAGAGAAAAACAGTTTTTCGATTTATAAAAAAAAATTATTTTACCTCATCCTTTTGAGACATGACATTTCAAACGTCACAGGGATCATGCAACATTTTCTTGAGTATACCTGCTGCAAGACTGAATGAAGAGGTTGCATCATGCTACACTGAGAGTCCATGGAAATGGGACGCGATGCTGTAGCGTGTTTGCAGACATTGACCGATATTTTACGCAGCCGCCTTGCCTTGTAAGGCTGGATTCCCACATGGCCGCCGTCGTGCCGCAAACTGCACACAGAAAGCCTTTGGATCGACCATGAGCTGATTGTATAGTAGGATGGAAGATAGGGCTCGCATACAGATCGTCATGCAAAGGGCAAAACAATTCATCTTGTTTTAATACACGTATAATATCACAAAATTATTAATTATCATGAAAATTAGACAGTTTGGTCAAGGGGAACAAATGAACTAAAAAATACTAACAAAGCAAAAATGTGAGTGGGAAGCGTGTGAGAATAAGACAAGTAAAGTATGGTTAGATCGAGTTAAGAATATTTTGATAGAAGGAAACGTAGAATGTCATAGAAATCCTGTGAGCTGTATGGGACGGTGCGTGAATGTAGAAGAGGCTAAAGGAAGTCTGGCACTTTGTCCTCTCTGCCTAGCCCGACAGAATGGCGTGATAGATTGTATATGTTCCATAAAAATATAACCCCTTATCGAGGAATTGAAAAATATATTTTAAGTAATTTTATTTTACGGGACATATAGTAGATAATCTTATTTGCTAATCATTTTGTAAAGAATGTTGAGAAATATAAGCTTAAGTCGCTTTTATTTATACCCCATTATAAGTCCCCTTAGGTGCATGGCCACGCGGTAACGGACTGGACATCCGTGTGGAAGGTCGCCGGTTTGAGCCCTGCGCTGTGCTACTCTATTCGAATGACACAGGCATTCCCCCCCTCCCTAGTACGCAGGGGTATAAGGATACCTATGACTTCGGTCATATCTATTCTAAAAAAGGGGAGAAACATGCCGTTGTGCTACGATCGTCTCACTTCAGGTGTACTATCGAATCCAGTGATGTGCAACAGTTTACTCACTTAAAGAGGAGTTAAAGAAAAATAAGAAAAAAAACAAAAGCTACAGCACAGCTCAACTAAATTGACATTGGAATGGTGAAGGGAAGGGATCCTCCGCTACGAGGCCCAGCAACGTTGGAATGGTCAGGGGAAGGGATCCTCCACTACGAGGCCGAGCAACGTTGGAATGGTGAGAGAAAGGGATCCTCCACTACGAGGCCCAGCAACGTTGGAATGGTGAAGGGAAGGGATCCTCCGCTACGAGGCCGAGCAACGTTGGAATGGTGAAGGGAAGGGATCCTCCACTACGAGGCCGAGCAACGTTGGAATGGTGAGAGAAAGGGATCCTCCACTACGAGGCCCAGCAACGTTGGAATGGTGAAGGGAAGGGATCCTCCGCTACGAGGCCGAGCAACGTTGGAATGGTGAAGGGAAGGGATCCTCCACTACAAGGCCGAGCAACGTTGGAATGGTGAGAGAAAGGGATCCTCCAATACGAGGCCCAGCAACGTTGGAATGGTGAAGGGAAGGGATCCTCCGCTACGAGGCCGAGCAACGTTGGAATGGTGAAGGGAAGGGATCCTCCACTACGAGGCCGAGCAACGTTGGAATGGTGAGAGAAAGGGATCCTCCACTACGAGGCCCAGCAACGTTGGAATGGTGAAGGGAAGGGATCCTCCGCTACGAGGCCGAGCAGCGTTGGAATGGTGAAGGGAAGGGATCCTCCACTACAAGGCCGAGCAACTTTGGAATGGTGAGAGAAAGGGATCCTCCACTACGAGGCCCAGCAACGGTGAAATGGTGAAGGGAAGGGATCCTCCGCTACGAGGCCAAGCAACGTTGGAATGGTGAAGGGAATGGATCCTCCGCTACGAGGCCGAGCAACGTTGGAATGGTGAAGGGAAGGGATCCTCCACTACGAGGCCGAGCAACGTTGGAATGGTGAAGGGAAGGGATCCTCCGCTACGAGGCCGAGCAACGTTGGAATGGTGAAGGGAAGGGACCCTCCGCTACGAGGCCGAGCAACGTTGGAATGGTGAAGGGAAGGGATCCTCCGCTACGAGGCCGAGCAACGTTGGAATGGTGAAGGGAAGGGATCCTCCGCTACGAGGCCGAGCAACGTTGGAATGGTGAAGGGAAGGGATCCTCCGCTACGAGGCCGAGCAACGTTGGAATGGTGAGGGGAAGGGATCATCCGCTACGAGGCCCAGCAACGATGATTTTAAGTACCATAATTATTTTTTAAAATGTCACAAAAGTTAAAATTTTTCGTGTGTCGCACAAGTTTCATGAAACATTAATCAAGAAATATTAGACATGCACAACGCCATAAGCAGAAACAAAAAAAGTAATAAATAACCAAAGAATGCAAAAGGTTCCAGCCTTTGGGTCATTAGACTACACACATTTCCGATAAATCATGACAACAATTTGACCTAAGTATTGCTCTTGTAAAATCATGAAAATCATGATCATTTTGCTTGAAGAGAGTCTCGAAATGAGAGTCAATATTTTATATAATATTGTAAAATAAACTAATGTGATTGGGATATCTTTTTGTGATGGAATAAACCAATATAATTAGAGATATACCTTTTTGTGATGGAATAAACCAATATAATTAGAGATATACCTTTTTGTGATGGAATAAACCAATATAATTAGAGATATACATTTTTGTGATGGAATAAACCAATATAATTAGAGATATACCTTTTTGTGATGGAATAAACCAATATAATTTGAGATATGCCTTTTTGTGATGGAATAAACCAATATAATTAGAGATACACCTTTTTGTGGCGAAATAAACAATATTATTTGATATATCATACGTCGTTTTGTTTGATAACCTAGAGCTCAAGAATCGAAGTAACTCATAGTCGCCAACAACTTGAAAACTCCAGTATGTAAAATATTTTTTTTCTAACAGCCTGTAAAATAAGGCTGTTCGTTAGATTACCTGGGCTGATTTTTACGAAGTTAACACAAGTAAGCTAACGGTATGACCTCACTATCTAGTGGGAATCCAGCTTAACACTATGCTGATAGAGATATTACGAGCTTTATTGACTTTGAATCCTATTGTGTGCGTGATGCAAGCGTGCGCATCGATTACACACTTGCATAATGACGCAGAATGCAATCAATATAACTTAAATATCACACAAACCACTTAAACCGCGATAAAATAATAAAAACACCAATTTCCAGTTGAGTTGATCTGCTTAGATATTCAGGTTATTATTTTATTAATAAAGAAACTAACAATATGGCGATGTCTACTATATTGTATTAAGACATTATTGCGATGTCTATTGCATTAAGACATTATTCAAATTTCTGAAAAATTGTTCGGCAGTTTGGCAAATTCTTTGTGTTAAAACTTGTAAACAATAAATATTGGTTTCCTTTGCTGGGTAAATAAATAAATATTTTATACGATATATCCTGCTGTGGGGAAATGAACAAATATTATTTGAAATGTATCATTTTGTGGTGAAATGAACAAATATTATTTGAGATGTATCATTTTGTGGTGAAATGAACAAATATTATTTGAGATGTATCATTTTGTGGTGAAATGAACAAATATTATTTGAGATGTATCATTTTGTGGTGAAATGAACAAATATTATTTGAGATGTATCATTTTGTGGTGAAATGAACAAATATTATTTGAGATGTATCATTTTATGGTGAAAAGAACAAACATTATTTGAGATGTATCATTTTGTGATGAAATGAACAAATATTATTTGAGATGTATCATTTTGTGGTGAAATGAACAAATATTATTAGAGATGTATCATTTTGTGGTGAAATGAACAAATATTATTTGAGATGTATCATTTTGTGGTGAAATGAACAAATGTTATTAGTCTTAGTTCGGGAGAGCTATAAAGCACACACACTCTTTCCCGAACTTAAGCGGACTGTGCGTGTGTTTGTATGCGAGCGTATCGTGTGCGTGTTGTGTGTGTGTGTGTGTGAGGGCGTGTGTATGTGTGTCTGTGTGTGTGCGTGTGTGTGCGCGTGTGCGTACAATTATAACAACTAATGAAAGTATTTAAATCGATCCCTTTTTTAACATAATGCTCCCAATACGATATAGGTTGAAAAAAGTCTAGTTTGCACGGGCCAAGAAGCACGTCGGAAGACACCCCAGATCCACATAGCTTGGGGGAGGGGGGTTAAAATAAAATTAGTTTGTTCGTATTTTTTAAATCAAGAGATTACTGGCAGTTCCGATCTAGTGGCGTCAAAATATAGTTTTGATCGAATCTTAAATCAAGAGATTACTGGCAGTTCCGATCTAGTGGCGTCAAAATATAGTTTTGATCGAATCTTAAATCAAGAGATTACTGGCAGTTCCGATCTAGTGGTGTCAAAATATAGTTTTGATCGAATCTCAAATCAAGAGATTACTGGCAGTTCCGATCTAGTGGCGTCAAAATATAGTTTTGATCGAATCTTTTTGTGAAGGTGCCGACAACTATTTGAACTCCAGGCATTAAGCCGCTTTATACGTATATTCACTGCGCTGCTTGTCAGTTACCTTATTTCATGACGTCAGACCTTAAGTCCGTCGTCGCTTCTTATCTTTTCCCATTCAAGAGTGTGTTTTCAACGTAGAAGGAGTCGTTTTTGTCAGTTCCTTCGTCGTCGCTAAGTGACGTCGCGCTTATAAAAAAAGTAAAGAAGATCATGATCAACTAGTGTGGATCGCACTGGATGGGGACTTGCTTTGTTTGTTGTCTATCATCTGTTGTTAGTTGTCAGTAAAGAAGATCATGATCAACTAGTGTGGATCGCGCTGGATGGAGACTCGCTTTGTTTGTTGTCTATCATCTGTTGTGAGTGTCAGTAAAGAAGATCATGATCAACTAGTGTGGATCGCGCTGGATGGGGACTCGCTTTGTTTGTTGTCTATCATCTGTTGTTAGTTGTCAGTAAAGAAGATCATGATCAACTAGTGTGGATCGCGCTGGATGGGGACTCGCTTTGCTTGTTGTCTATCATCTGTTGTTAGTTGTCAGTAAAGAAGATCATGATCAACTAGTGTGGATCGCGCTGGATGGGGACTCGCTTTGTTTGTTGTCTATCATCTGTTGTTAGTTGTCAGTAAAGAAGATCATGATCAACTAGTGTGGATCGCGCTGGATGGGGACTCGCTTTGTTTGTTGTCTATCATCTGTTGTTAGTTGACTACAAACTAGACAAGTTCAACACGACCTCGGTGGTCTAGTTTGTAAGATGCACGTCTCCCGACCGGGAGTCGCGGGTTTGATTGCCGTGGGAAGTATTTTAGTTTGGTTTTCACTTAAGTCCTCTTTTACGTCTTTCTGGTTGGTTGGAAGAGATTTTTAAACGGTAAAAAGTCGGTCAGGTTGTACTTTATACAACGAAAGTGTAATACTATACAACCCTCCGAAATACTTAATAAAACTGATAAGAAAAATCCCGAAAGCCTCAAAACATATTAGGGCCTTGTTTTATTATTGTATGATTTAAATATTTTAACACTATCAAATAAATCTGTGCTACTCAAACTAGGTTAGAAGTTTTTTTTTCTAGTTCGTTTATAAAAGGTTCCCATTTTAGTTATTTGGATAAAAAAAATTTAACACATTCCTGATTGGTTGAAATTAACTGTTGCGTAAAAAAAGCCCGCCAGGTTGTAAGGTTTAGTACGGCCTAAATGTAATTCAATACAACTTTTAAGAATTGTTAATCGCCTATTTTGTAAGTCCAGCAAAAAGACTATTCACATCGCTAAACTGTTGAAAAGAGAATTTTCAAACAAAAGGAAGAAAAAATGTGTAGAAATGTCACACGGGAAGATGATAAATCGATTCGTTTCTAAGTAAAATGTAAAATTTACATACGAGTACCTCCTTATAAGGATCGGTACAAAATTATTATAAGCATTGCAATAGTTGACGGACGATCAATCTCATTGGGCTCTAGAAATACAGAAATACAGATTATTTTGTCATTGGGCTCTAGAAATACTTAAAATACAGATTATTTTCTCATTGGGCTCTAGAAATACAGAAATACATATTATTTTGGTAAAATTAAATTATTTCGTTAAATGTATGACTTATATTTTGATAAGGCTTTGATATCATAATATTTATGTTACATAAAATTTTATAAAAATACATATTCGCCTGAAGGTGGTAGTGTTAGTGGAGCGTAACGAGGGATTGAGGAGTTTAGGAAGCAAATTGTATGAGAGATGCGGAGTAAAAGATCTGAGAATGAAAGTGGGGAAATACAAAGTAATAGTGATAGAATGAGGCCGCTATAATCAGATGTGACGAAGACACAAAGGAAGCCAATATAAGACAAGGGGTAAGGCAGGGATGCTCTCTGTCACCTGTTCTTTTTAACGCCTATATACAGAGCGCGATTGACGACTTGAGAGAGAGAATGAGTCACAGAGAAGGTATAAAGATACACGGGCAAAAGGTGGACATGATAAGGTTCGCTGACGATATTGCTATGGTTGCTGTAAGTGAAGAGGAACTACAAGAGGCCTTAACAACTATGGAAAGCATTCTTCAAAATAACTACAGTATGAAGATAAATAAAGACAAAACAAAGCTGCTGACTGTAGGCCGACCGCAGCACCAGATGAGAATAGTGATGTCGGGTAAACCACTAAAGAAGACCAAGGAGTTTGTCTACCTCGGGAGCAAAATAACATGGGACGGTCGGTCCAAGAGCGAGGTCGACAGCCGTATACATCAGGCTAGACTTGCATTTAATAAAAGGTCGAAAATAATAGAATCAAATAATATAGACCTAAAACTGAGAATACTCCTCATCAAGACCTATGTATGGAGTGTCTTGATGTACGGCTGCGAGACATGGTGCCTATCCGAAAGAGATAGACGAAGACTAGAGGCTTTTGAGATGTGGTCCTATAGAAGACTATTAGGAATTTCCTGGAGAGACCGCATCACAAATGAAGAGGTTCTCCAACGAATCGAAGGAGGAAGGCACCTGCTCAGGATCCTGTCCGAAAGGCGTGCAAGATGGATCGGTCATATAATACGACAAGAGGGCCTCTTGCATGCCATAATGGAGGGTATGACCGAGGGGACAAACTCTAGGGGACGCCCACGCCGAGAGTACCTGGAGGACCTGTTGGTGGACGTGCGCTGCTCAACATATACAGACTTAAAAAGAGCCGCACAGGACAGGGGGGAATGGAGGAGAAGAGTTCAAATTGCTGCAAACCAGTCTTAGGACTGCAACCACGGAAGGAAGTGATAGAAAAGTGGGAAAGTAAAAGTGAATGCGATGCACATATGTGGGAACAATTATAGATTGAATCTAGTTGAGGGATTCTGCTGTTACGAATAGTCTTTTCTCAGATAATGGAATAGTTAAGAGGGATATCGAGTGGCCTGTAGCGATTGGCAACAAAGACAATAGGGCACTAAAACATACATACTCGACCAGACAGTATCAACATCTGCTAAGATGATAGTCCATAACAGTATTATGGTGCTTACTTTGATGTATTGGAGTGAATCTTGCTGTTCGTCCTCGTAAGATTTTAGTAATACTCTCGCTGACGCCAAGAGTAAACGGTAAGTTCATGACCTAGTTGATAATAAGATGCTTGTCTTCCAGGACGGGAGGCCTAGTTACAAAAACCAGAAAAACGAGCTTAAAGAGAGACTCGAGAAATATCAACACGTGTCTTAATATCAATATTAGTCCTAGAATAATATCAACACGTGTCTTAATACCAATATTAGTCCTAGAATAATAGGTAATATTTAGATTCTATATATATTTTATGGTTCAATTCAGGCTTAATTTAAATTCAGGTTTCATTTCAATTTAAATTCAGGCTTCATTTCATTACCGATTTTGCGTTTTAATTATTGTTTGAAAAATATATTATGAAGTTTTTTGCACACAGGCAACGCGTGTCTGAGACAACATATTTTGCACACAGGCAACGCGTGTCTGAGACAACATACTATATTTCTTGTGTAAAATTATTAAAAAAATCATTTTATGTTATTTTGACTGTCTTTCTGTCTTTTTCTCCTCTCTGTTTACACCGGTAGGGAGACGTTGTGATGGTTTGTACATGTAATGAAACAATTAATTACGAGATTTTCAAAAAATATTTTTTTTGTTCCAGATATCCTATCGCTGGAGAGGAGCTACCAAATTTCAAAGCATACGTGTTATCTAAGTTCCAGAACATGAAGTTTACCGACACCCCTCCCCTCCCGCCGCCCCCGCCAGAAGATAGTTACCCGAGGAGTCTCGCATCTCAAGAAGTGCTCGATGAACTCAAAGAATTGGGGATAGACTACTCTGTCGAGGGTATCGACAGACTCATCAGAAGTCGTGGTCAGACTCTACACGATATGGCGGCAGTTAACAAAAGCCTGATCAAAAGAATACCAGATGTTGTGGTCTGGCCAACATGTCACGAAGAAGTCATTCATATTGTTAAACTGGCAGATAGGCGGAATCTAGCGATCATACCAGTCGGAGGTGCTACCTCGGTGTCAGGAGCTATAGACTGTCCTGAAGATGAGACAAGACCGATAATGTCATTAGATACAACACAGATGAACGAGATACTTTGGGTAGACTTTGATAACTTGGTTATCTGTTGCGAGAGCGGTATTTTGGGACAGGATTTAGAAAGGGAATTGAGAAAGTTAGGCTATACGTCAGGACATGAACCTGATTCCTATGAATTCTCGTCGTTGGGGGGCTGGGTGGCCACGAGAGCAAGTGGAATGAAAAAGAACACGTACGGTAACATAGAAGATTTACTGGTTCACGTGAAAATGGTAACGCCGCGTGGGGTTTTGGCAAGAAGTTGCAGGGCACCTAGAATATCTTGTGGACCTGATATGGAACAAGTGATTTTGGGATCGGAAGGTTCATTTGGTCTTGTCACAGAAGTGGTTTTGAAGATCAGACCTCTGCCAACCTGCACAAGGTATGGATCTGTCGTGTTTCCTGATTTCGAGAGCGGGTTCGCTTGTTTAAGGGAGGTGGCGCGCCAACGTTGTCAGCCATCAAGTATAAGACTGATGGACAACGAACAATTCCAATTTGGTCAAGCCCTGAAACCGGCTCAGTCTTACGTCGGCCTTTTCCTCGACGGGCTGAAAAACGCGTACATCACCAAGATCAAAGGGTTTGACTTAAGCAAGATGTGCGTGGCCACACTCCTGTTCGAGGGAACGCCTGACGAGATCGCGCTCAAGGAGAAGAAGATCTACGAGATAGCCGTGGCCAACTCGGGAATACCAGCGGGAGAGAGGAACGGAGAAAGAGGATACGTTTTGACTTTTGTTATAGCATACATAAGAGTAAGTTATTTATTTATTATCATCCTTTACTGCACCGCAACAATATTTCTTTCAATCCTTTTGCGTACATGGTTTCACATGATACATCTGGCTGTCATCTGGTTATTGTCAAACAGCAATATCTTCCAAAAGTTGTTTATTTTATGAGTTCATTCTTACTAGACCGAGTGTGTTTTGAGAAGACCAATAATTATTTTCATTAATTTATTATACGTTTTAAAAGATACTCGTATATTTGAAACACTCACATAGTTCTATCCATTATTTTCTCAAGTAGTATATTTTGTTGGCTTATCATATATCTATTCTGTGACAACGAAACGAACAACGTCGATACTCCTATTCCGTTGTTTATATCGTTGGTCTCTATTTATTTTGTGTCAAAATAATATATAATACAAATATTTGTCCTCTTTTTCTATTTATTAGTGTCAACCAAATAAACAACGCAGAGTCTAGTGTGTTTTGAGAATTTCGTAGTTCTTCGTTTCAGTTGTTCAAAGTGTTTCGAAGTATTACACCACGTGGTTTGCCTTATGATGCTGATGTTTCGAAAACATCGCAGTTTTCCTCGTAGTCCAAGCGATGTTGACTATGAATAAGCTCTGAAGATAAAATTTGCAGCGTTTTCGAAATGTCGGTACCATAAGTCAACAGAATAGACAATTTAGAGACATCTTTTGCGCTGGTTTCTATTTATTTTGTGTCTATTTAGTAGAGTTCTAACAACGATATACGTGTACCATATGTTATCGGTTTCTATTCTTTTGTGAAACTTAAATATATAATGCAGATTATTCTATTCCGTTGTGAATGTTATAAAAAGAATGGTTGGTTTCTATTATTTTGTGAAACTTAAATATACTCGTATAATGCAGATTATCCTATTCCGTTGTGAATGTTACTGGTATAAAAAGAATGGTCGGTTTCTATTCTTCTGCACATTTAAGTATGACTTCCTGGTCTGGGCATTTTGATCTTGTTTTTCCCTTTCTTTGTTTGCTTGAGTCTATCAATCAACTCGCAACTCGCAACGCGAATTGCTGAGGCGGGGGCGGCTTATTCACCAATTGCTGAGGCTACTTATTCACCAATTATTTGTATTGTAGTTTTGATCTAACTTTTGAACCAGCGGCACCTAAATTATAACAAAGAAACAAATAGCACCGGTACTAAGCGCTGCCGTTTATAATAGCGCTATAAAACACATCTTCTTCTCGAGGTTACCTCTCTTACCGGAGGCCCGCCGCCATCATAGCAATCCTTATACTGTTCGCTACAGTCCGGAACACTTTACTCGTAGTAGAGCTACGTGTAAACCATTCTCGCAACTTCTTAAGCCAAGAGACATTTAGTATTCCTAAACCCTTACAATAAAACCAAATAATAAATCAACACAATTAAATAATTCACAATTGTGCAAGTACACAAGTCAAAATACTTTCGAAACTAAAAAAATAACAGTGTACATGGTTATTAATACAATACGGGACCGTCTCGAGACAGAGAGACCGTACCGTACCGTACCGTACCACACCACACTATTCATCACTCTTGACATTCATTGCGGAAAGAATAGGAAATATTAAACGTTTCATAAATTCTGCAACCAACCTTCGTTTATAACATAACGTAACAAACAGATCGTGGAAAAATACATCGCATAATAACTGGTAATATTAATTGTTATCTGAAAAAATGTACATAAATTAAATAGCTCTGATGTTTTGGATAAAATAATTTCTTGAAAATAAATTAATAATAACTTCGATATTTCATCCCAGGATCTCGCCCTCATGAACAACATAGTGGCCGAGTCCTTCGAGACCTCCGTGCCCTGGGACCGCACCCTGGCCCTCTGCAGGAATGTGAAGCACTGCATCATCTCGGAGTGCAACAAGAGGTCCCTGCCCTACATGGTCTCGTGCAGAGTCACGCAGACCTATGACGCTGGGTGCTGCGTCTACTTCTACTTTGGCTTCTGGGGGGAGGAGAGCTCCAACTCGGTGGATATCTACGAAGAAATCGAAGAGGCGGCGAGAAACGAAATCCTCGCTTCTGGAGGTATGTTGTTTAAAGGCCGAGAAACACGAAACCTCGAGAGAGATGCAATATTGACGATACAAATATACGCAACCGTGACTGGGAGTGATGGTGAAGGATGATTGAGAAAAGTATAATTGGACCGAGTGATTACTATGTTGGAAAGAAGAAAAATGAAGAGGAAAAGAAAACCGAAGGAACTGTACAAGAAGAGGTGAAGGAAGTATGTCGTGACAAGAGAACAGTTTAATAAGGAGTATAACGATAGGAAATAGGTGCAATTGGGAATTGAATGACATAAACTCAAACCGAAACATCGATACTTTGATGTCAGCTTTTTAGTTTTATGTAGTTGAAGTTGACAAAGAAAATAAATGAAAGTACGAGTATGTTAGCTGAAAAAACACTGATTTAATATTAATGCTGAGGATAATTTAGGTGGCGGGACTGTGTATGATAGAACAAAGAATGAAGTTAGAAAAGATAAATGTGGAATTAATGCTAAGGATAATTTAGGTGGCGGGACTGTGTATGATAGAACAAGGATAAGGAAGTTAGAAAAATAAATGTGGAATTAATGCTAAGGATAATTTAGGTGGCGGGACTGTATATGATAGAACAAGGATAAGGAAGTTAGAAAAGATAAATGTGGAATTAATGCTAAGGATAATTTAGGTGGCGGGACTGTGTATGATAGAACAAGGATAAGGAAGTTAGAAAAATAAATGTGGAATTAATGCTAAGGATAATTTAGGTGGCGGGACTGTATATGATAGAACAAGGATAAGGAAGTTAGAAAAGATAAATGTGGAATTAATGCTAAGGATAATTTAGGTGGCGGGACTGTGTATGATAGAACAAAGAATGAAGTTAGAAAAGATAAATGTGGAATTAATGCTAAGGATAATTTAGGTGGCGGGACTGTGTATGATAGAACAAAGAATGAAGTTAGAAAAGATAAATGTGGAATTAATGCTAAGGATAATTTAGGTGGCGGGACTGTGTATGATAGAACAAAGAATGAAGTTGGAAAAGATAAATGTGGAATGACTGCGCTTATGTATTCAGCAGGATGATAAAAAGCACTTTAAGATGGTTGAGACATATCGAACGAATGAGGTATGAAATATTGACAATAGAAATGCTCGTACTTAGTGCGAACGTAAGAAAAAGTGATGTTGAAGGTGAAGGAAGCTCGAGATACGTGTAACAGGCCTCTGATAACAGATTGAGAAACAAATACTCGTAATTAGACTAGAGGTAAAGAAGTAAGTGACTGATGGTTCTGTACGAGAAGAGCAAGTTCTAAGTTCTGTAATGAATTCAAGTTAATAAGTTCTGTTTAGAGGCGGTGAAGGAAGTGTATCGCGATAGGAAGCTTTCGTATCAGTTCGGCGCTTTTCTGACAGAAAATATCGTAACGGTTTATATGTACGAGTATTATGTTATAGATGTTATTCAATTATTCATTGTTGTACAAGTGTATTTTTTTTAGTTAAAGTTTTAATTCGAATTGTTGTGAGGATGCTTTTTATTTGCATAGAATATATTTTGGATCTATGAAGAGGAACGAGGAGTGTGTTAGGGAATATTAGTGTATTAGTGTATTTTTGCCTTTTGCATGCCATAATGGAGGGTATGACCGAGGGGACAAACTCTAGGGGACGCCCACGCCGAGAGTACCTGGAGGACCTGTTGGTGGACGTGCGCTGCTCAACATATACAGATTTAAAAAGAGCCGCACAGGACAGGGAGGAATGGAGGAGAAGAGTTGAAATTGCTGCAAACCAGTCTTAGGACTGCAACCACAGAGAGAGAGAGTGTATTCATTGAAATGTATTAACGTAGTAACGGGTATGTCAGAAATTGCTTTCTGTTTTCAAAAGAGGCATCGTAGATCTTTTGAATTTTTTTATTTCATAATCTGAAAGGAAATTTTTTATTTTAGTTTAAATTGTTTTAAAAATTGTGTCATCCACATGTTGACCTTATTTTTTTATACTTAATCTTCTGAAGTTTCGAAATACTCTCTTGGCGATTTCTGGTGGTATTACCCCGATATCGTGTCAGATAGCGGCTTTCAGCGTGACAATACATGATATACTCGTATGTCATACTGTGGTCGACCTTGTCGCGTCCATTAAGTTCCTTATCAAGCATCGTCTTGTACGGACGGTCATGGTCAGCGTGGATCAGCGTCATCTTAATTCTCCGATCAGACGTTTCCGTAGCGGCAGGGCAGTATGCTAGCGTACAGAACTTCGTGAAGATCGGGTAACGGCATATCTCACTCACTGCACGAACGTTTTGTCAAACGTCTACCAGAGGGTTTATTTTTTAAGCTAAACCCGTGGTTCTGAAATGTGTAACCCGTAACAATGTGATGTTCCTACTAGGAACAGTAGCGTTTTGACCTACGTTATGATATTTTAAAAATAAGCACTAACCACTAATGCACAAATTTCACCCCTCTATGCCATGATGCCATCTAAAATAAGGTATGTGCTACTCAAAGACACAATTCCGCACCATCCCACTCCAATAGTGCCTTGACAGAGGAGGGGGGGGGGGGGTGGCAAATCCAAGAGGTATAATTGTCGTCACTTAATTTTCCAAAGGACAATTTTATACAGCGCTGTTTAGAGATCAATCTCCTGAAAAGCGCTCTAGCGTGGAGCATGAACTAACTACGAGTATTATTATGTGAATCCCGTATGACAGCTCTGGTCGCGTGCCGAGTGAATCATGTATTACGCTTTTTTGTACACAATTACAGCCTTGAGGAATTATTACCACGTGACTATCTCTTCCAACCGATCAGAAAGATGTTTAAGTGGCCTCACGTGAGAACCTATTTTCTTCTGGGTTGGAAGAGACGTTGAATCAACTGGGCTATGGAGGTCGTCTTATTATGTTGTTTACTTTTTGCACGGCATACGGCTCTGGGTCTTCTAGGCTCTGACCTTCTTTTTGACAGCAGATTGTATCAATCATGTCAGCGTTTGTATAATTACGTATATTATCGTAGTATCTTGTATTTTTGCATCCACTCGTAATCAGAATTCATACAGTGTTTTGTTTAAAAAAATGATCGAAATCGATCGTTAATGAATTGTAAACGGTTAATTTGATTCCAGGTTCCATATCACACCACCACGGTGTCGGCAAGGTTCGGAGGCGATGGTACATGGACACCATCTCCAGGACGGGGGTTAATATCTTCAAGGCGACCAAGGCGGAGCTGGACCCCAACAACATCTTCGCCACCAAGAACCTTATCGAGGACTTGGACCGCGTCAAAAGTAAGCTTTAGTTTGGAAGCGGACTCGGGGTTGGGTTTGGCGGTGTACATACGTGTTGCCTTCTGGGCGCGGCCGGTTATTGTTCATAGGGAATGGTCATGACGCTGTTTTGGTTTTGTTTGTGGAATTTCAATTTGATGGTGGTGATTGGAACAATATTCTTTACTCTAAAGATTGGACCGGAAACGTGCTTGTGGGCCAAATGCCTTCAAATGTCAGGCTCTTGTATAAAAAGTGAAATGAAATAATGCGCTTTTAAGAGATGCTTGCCTTTGCTTTCGACTTGTTGCTGAAGCACTGACATCATTTTTTATCAACGACCTCCGCGGTCTCGGTTTAACGATTTAACTATAAATAATATTATAATTAATGATTCATTTTACTTTATTGTGGACAAAGGAGGCCCACAAATAACCTTTATTAGACGAAAAGGTCCACAATAACAGCTGTAGAGCAAGAATATTGTTAAAATCACGAATAATACTTGACTAAATAAGACTTGATGGGGATGAAGGAATCTTTGAGTGCAGCCAAAAGTACAAACCGTTGTTGATATATTAAATTAATAAAATAGATCATTTATCCGAACCTCTTTATTATATTTATATATTATAAATTAATGAAATGTGCTTGTTTTGTAATTTATTGTTATACATATATTATTATATAATAGGTAATTATTATAAAGTATTTATTCATAATAGTTTAATTAGTAAGGCCGATTCTCGAGACGGCAGTGGTGTCCAACCTTTTTGGAGATAAGTTTTATTTTGATCATTGCAAACTTTTTCAAACCCCCCCCCCCCTCCATTTCAAGAGAGTATAGTAGTCAATGTCTAGTTAGTAAGATGCTGGACTTATACCCGAGAATTTCGGGTTTGATTCCGGATGGTTGTCTAATAAAAAATAAAAAAAATAATAAACGTGTGATTAAAAAGTATTTTTGGTAATAATACATACTCTCGTGCTTCAGACGTGCGTGTTTGTTGTTGCATTTTCACGTGTATTGTTAACATGTGCGATGATGAACTGCGAATTCCGTGCCTATTCCAGAGGGTCTAAATCCGAAGGCTTGATTAATGGTATCGAATATATTATCTGTCGGTTACTCTCTTTAATATGAACAACACCAGATCGAATGTGTTGAGAGGCATCAAACGAATGTGTTGAGAGGCATCAAACGAATGTGTTGAGAGTTATCAAACGAATGTGTTGAGAGGCATCAAACGAATGTGTTGAGAGGCATCAAACGAACGTGTTGAGAGGCATCAAACGAATGTGTTCAGAGACATCAAACGAATGTGTTGAGAGGCATCAAACGAATGTGTTGAGAAGCATCAAACGAATGTGTTGAGATGTATCAAACAAATGTGTTGAGATGTATCAAACGAATGTGTTGAGAGGCATAAAACGAATGTGTTTAGAGGCATCAAATGAATGTGTCGAGAGGCATCAAACGAATGTGTTGAGATTCATCAAACGAATGTGTTAAGAGGCATCAAACGAATGAATGAAATAAAAATTAAATAAAAAACAACATAAATCTAAATATACTGCATAGTTATGAATGTATCCTATACAAAGAATATTTGGTTACATATACAGTGTTTTATTTTTATCAATAAACCAACATCAAACTCTTAAAAAATTACTGCACAGTAGTGTATTAATACCCCTCCTTGATGTGGTATAGTGAGATAGAGAAAGCTATCGAAAAGTGTGCTACAGCAAGAATGAAGGTCAACGTTACATTGGTATTCTTTTTATCAACAAAAAAGTAGCAAAATTATAGTATACAATGATGTGCTAGTCCCCATCATGCTTTACACAAGTGAAGCTTCAACATCATAGAATAATAATCATATCAGAATATCTGCACTTACTATGTATGACAGACCGATGAATGAGCAGATTTAATTTTAAATTTCCGATTAACTGCTGTGGAATACCAGCTTGACTATCAAATATTTCTATTTATTCACTACTTTTGTCGGTATGGAAATATTGAAACGTTAAAAATATCATTAGTATTTATCTGTGAAGTTTTGTTCGCGAGTGCCTTCAAAGAGGCGGTTGGCAATCATAGGTACTGGTTGGACATCACTGGCCTTCAGCAAAGAAATCGAAGTATTATTTACAACATGATATATTGTTATCCGTGTGATATGGTATCAGGGGTTGACAATACAACGCATACAACTGCTTTATAAGAAGATGCATTCTAAGTAGTAACGCCTGCATCTGGTACTTTCGTTCATTTTCTCTTCGAGGTAATATTTCTTTTACGTTCTATAGGTATTTGTAAAAAAAATTCTTTATAAAAAGGTTTTTTTTTCGAAGTCATAGGTATCCTTATAGTCGTACTTCTAAATATTACATAAAAAAATGCCTGTTTCATTGGACGGGAGTAGCGCAGCGCGAGGTACAAACCGGCGGGCGGCCTTCCGCATGGAAGTCCAGCCCGTTACCGCGTGCCCGTGCACCTCTTAATGACCTCTTCATGTGCATTAGCAACGAAACTATAAAACTCTAAATATGGGTTTGAGCTGTGCCCGCCGAGAGACGTACTGAACTGTGGGCCTGGGTATCATCTATTTTGTCCTTGCCCATATTAGCTATGAGCTACCATATAGTATGTGTCGGTTCTTGAGGTGCCGGCTTATGTACCATATGTGTCGCCTTAGTTGCTTACGTTAGGGGAAGGTAAAAATGACCCTGTCAAAGATTGTCACTAGCTAAATAAGTTTTATAGAGCAAGTAGTGAATATTCGTTTGCAAGGATTTTACCCTGAGTCATGTTCGGTCAACTTGGCTGTGTTGTGAGCGCAACAGTATTGTATTGTATTGTATTGTATTGTCACCCCCTTCCCTGGATATGTTTACTTTTGTAAGTTAAGTTACATTTCCTTGTTCCTCAAATTACTTCACTTTATTCAAATATCTATATTTGCTTACTTTACTTCTTCATTCAAATGGTTTAAGGGTTTCTAAAAGCTTAATAACAATTCAAATAGATATTAATGTGTACAGGTGAACGATGAATAGATATTAATGTGTACAGGTGAACGATGAATAGATGCTAATGTGTACAGGTGAACGATGAATTGATGCTAATGTGTACAGGTGAACGATGATTAATTACATGAAAGTGAGAATGTTTATTATTTGAGGAGTATGCTTTCAAAATATAAAGGATTCATATGGAATTAAGTGTAATGAATAAAGAAAAAAATGTAAATTTTACACTTTATTTGCTGAAAACATAATCGTATCATCCTTAAAACTAAGAGTGCACTGTGAAGGTGCCAAGTGGTAAATAGATTTTATACTAATGTGTGCTTTCTGAATATGCTAGAATATTAGGAGAAACGGTTTGTTAGATTAGATATTGATGTCGTTAGAAGAATCGAGGCTTAAGTCGGTTTAAACGCGTACAAATAATGAGTTCAGTTCGACCCCAACACCACCACCACCCACGCTATTATGGAGGGGGAAGATGGGATTAATAAGTCCTGATCCAGCGCAATCTATACTAGAAGATCAAATCTTCTTTATCTCTTATGAGTGCAACTTCACGTAGGAACGAAGAAGAGACTGCCAAAAGGAGACGACACAACTGAAACAACTGAATGTGTCAAGTCTACTAATCGAGCTGCTGTAGGTAACAATAAACATACGTGTACGTGTACGCACGATCGTTTTGACAGTTTTACAGCTGACCACAAAAATATGACTTTACGTATGGTTTGTCGCTCCCGTTGTATAGAATTCTCCTTACAGCTGTTAGTTTCAGTTGACGTGAGAGCATTATAAAGTTTTTCTTCTGTTTCATGAGCCATGTGTGGTTCCCTTGATGTTCATATCACTCTGGCGGTTCAGATCAACTCTTCGACTGTATCAAAATCTGTCAAGACCGGCGCCTTCCATGGATTCCACGTCAATTCTCGATTATGTTCATTAACATCAATAGTAGGAAGTGATATTTTTCTCCTCTCAATATACGAGTATTGCCCAGAGAAGCAACTTTTTGGAATTTTATAGTATTTAAGAGCTCTTGTTCTTGACATGTTCGGCGAAGTATCGAGCGGTGTTTGAGATACGATGGAACCAAGAAGCTCCGAGTATTCTGCGATGATTCCAATTTTCGAATGGTATCAGTTTATTTAGCATTGTGGTCTCCATGGCCCACGTTTTAACACCATAAAGAAGAATAAACTGTACATGATACTTAATCACGCGTTGACAAAGTTTACGACTCCGGTTATCAATATTATCAAACTTATCTCATCTTGAGAAATCCTCCACCTTACTTCTGTATCTGGGTCAAGGTCACGAGTAATTGTGTTCCCAAACTGTCGACTTTGTCTATAGGTTGCTCGGTCAGCTGCAGAGTTCAAGTTTTGTTTTGGTAAAATGTACCAAATTCAAAAATTTACTATCAACAAGATAGGTAAAAATTGAGAAAGGCGTCAAGTTTTAATACCGAGAAAGGACCGAGTGCTTAGTTATGAGTGACATACGTTTGGCGATCAGGTGAACTGCTATCCTAAGTGTGCTAGTATCGTACGTTTGTCATCCGGCTGTTTTGGTTAATCTCTTTGTGTGAGATTTTTTGTTATTTGAAATGTTTGCTTTCAATATTTCAAAAAAAAGTTGCAGCAATAAATAAGACAATCCACTTAGTATTGCACTAATGCGTTAATCTCAGCATCTTCGTAAACGACGGAGAATAATATTGCGCAAGTGTATTTCATCTTAATGTACGGAATTGTAATCCGGACTTGAAATAATATTGTGACTGTATGACCGAGAGAGGAGGGGATGGATAAGAGGTAACGAGTTTAGTCACTTTATTTATTTTGTATATTGTTCTGTTTTATTTCAAAATATTTCTCTCAATATAACATCTAACTCAGTTGATTTTAATTATTTTTTAACAAATTTCACGCATTCATTTGTCACTTGGTCACAATACAATATAATATATGTGTTATGTATGAATCATCATCAGATACCCACTTGGTCACAATACAATACAATATACCATATGTATTATGTATGAATCATCATCAGATACCCACTTGGTCACAATACAATACAATATACCATATGTATTATGTATGAATCATCATCAGATACCCACTATGTCACAATACAATACAATATACCATATGTATTATGTATGAATCATCATCAGATACCCACTATGTCACAATACAATACAATATACCATATGTATTATGTATGAATCATCATCAGATACCCACTTGGTCACAATACAATACAATATACCATATGTATTATGTATGAATCATCATCAGATACCCACTTGGTCACAATACAATACAATATACCATATGTATTATGTATGAATCATCATCAGATACCCACTTGGTCACAATACAATATACCATATGTATTATGTATGAATCATCATCAGATACCCACTATGTCACAATACAATACAATATACCATATGTATTATGTATGAATCATCATCAGATACCCACTATGTCACAATACAATACAATATACCATATGTATTATGTATGAATCATCATCAGATACCCACTTAGTCACAATACAATACAATATACCATATGTATTATGTATGAATCATCATCAGATACCCACTTGGTCACAATACAATACAATATACCATATGTATTATGTATGAATCATCATCAGATACCCACTTGGTCACAATACAATACAATATACCATATGTATTATGTATGAATCATCATCAGATACCCACTTGGTTACAATACAATACAATATACCATATGTATTATGTATGAATCATCATCAGATACCCACTTGGTCACAATACAATACAATATACCATATGTATTATGTATGAATCATCATCAGATACCCACTTGGTCACAATACAATACAATATACCATATGTATTATGTATGAATCATCATCAGATACCCACTATGTCACAATACAATACAATATACCATATGTATTATGTATGAATCATCATCAGATACCCACTATGTCACAATACAATACAATATACCATATGTATTATGTATGAATCATCATCAGATACCCACTTGGTCACAATACAATACAATATACCATATGTATTATGTATGAATCATCATCAGATACCCGCTTGGTCACAATACAATACAATATACCATATGTATTATGTATGATTCATCATCAGATACCCACTTGGTCACAATACAATACAATATACCATATGTATTATGTATGAATCATCATCAGATACCCACTATGTCACAATACAATACAATATACCATATGTATTATGTATGAATCATCATCAGATACCCACTTGGTCACAATACAATACAATATACCATATGTATTATGTATGAATCATCATCAGATACCCACTTGGTCACAATACAATACAATATACCATATGTATTATGTATGAATCATCATCAGATACCCACTTGGTCACAATACAATACAATATACCATATGTATTATGTATGAATCATCATCAGATACCCACTTGGTCACAATACAATACAATATACCATATGTATTATGTATGAATCATCATCAGATACCCACTTGGTTACAATACAATACAATATACCATATGTATTATGTATGAATCATCATCAGATACCCACTTGGTCACAATACAATACAATATACCATATGTATTATGTATGAATCATCATCAGATACCCACTTGGTCACAATACAATACAATATACCATATGTATTATGTATGAATCATCATCAGATACCCACTTGGTCACAATACAATACAATATATCATATGTATTATGTATGAATCATCATCAGATACCCACTTGGTCACAATACAATACAATATATCATATGTATTATGTATGAATCCTCATCAGATACCCACTTGATCACAATACAATACAATATACCATATGTATTATGTATGAATCATCATCAGATACCCACTTGGTCACAATACAATACAATATATCATATGTATTATGTATGAATCATCATCAGGTACTCACTTTGTCACAATACAATACAATATATCATATGTATTATGTATGAATCATCATCAGATACCCACTTGGTCACAATACAATACAATATATCATATGTATTATGTATGAATCATCATCAGATACCCACTTGGTCACAATACAATACAATATATCATATGTATTATGTATGAATCATCATCAGATACCCACTTGGTCACAATACAATACAATATACCATATGTATTATGTATGAATCATCATCAGATACCCACTTGGTCACAATACAATACAATATATCATATGTATTATGTATGAATCATCATCAGATACCCACTTGGTCACAATACAATACAATATACCATATGTATTATGTATGAATCATCATCAGATACCCACTTGGTCACAATACAATACAATATATCATATGTATTATGTATGAATCATCATCAGATACCCACTTGGTCACAATACAATACAATATATTATATGTATTATGTATGAATCATCATCAGATACCCACTTGGTCACAATACAATACAATATACCATATGTATTATGTATGAATCATCATCAGATACCCACTTGGTCACAATACAATACAATATATCATATGTATTATGTATGAATCATCATCAGATACCCACTTGGTCACAATACAATACAATATACCATATGTATTATGTATGAATCATCATCAGATACCCACTTGGTCACAATACAATACAATATATCATATGTATTATGTATGAATCATCATCAGATACCCACTTGGTCACAATACAATACAATATATCATATGTATTATGTATGAATCATCATCAGATACCCACTTGGTCACAATACAATACAATATATCATATGTATTATGTATGAATCATCATCAGATACCCACTTGGTCACAATACAATACAATATATCATATGTATTATGTATGAATCATCATCAGATACCCACTTGGTCACAATACAATACAATATACCATATGTATTATGTATGAATCATCATCAGATACCCACTTGGTCACAATACAATACAATATATCATATGTATTATGTATGAATCATCATCAGATACCCACTTGGTCACAATACAATACAATATATCATATGTATTATGTATGAATCATCATCAGATACCCACTTGGTCACAATACAATACAATATATCATATGTATTATGTATGAATCATCATCAGATACCCAATTATCTGTGATCTTTTTCATATTCTATATGATGAAATAATATTTTAAAAGAAGCGAATATTTTTAATAAAACATCTGGGAATATGAATAAATCTTTTTTAAATGCATTTATTTAAATAAGTATACAATTATTCCTCAAAACTTTTATACTTAAAAGGTTGGGCCTAATGAGTTGTACTATATTAAGTGAGCCGTGACCATATGAGCCGTGACTTAATGAAACTTATAAATGTTTTAAAATTATTTTGATATTTGTTGATTTACACTTTTATTTATCCTTAAAATAAATAAATAGCTATTTTGTCAATTTATTGCTAATAAAAGTGTGAAAACAAAAAAAACAATTCAAGTTATTTTTCCTTTTCTACACTTTGAAGCGCACCTTTACGCAGAAAAAAAACTGTAATATTTTCAACAGATGGTATAGCCTTCGCGGTGAAGTGGTAGAACTCCCGTTTTCCATCCGAGTGGATAGATTCGGGATAGATTGCCGGTGGTGATGGATAAAACACATTTTTCCTTTCATTATTCTTAAGACATCTTGACTTAAACTGGTAATTGGGCAAAACTCAAATGAATATAATTTAACTATCAGAATATTTAACAATAAGTTACTTCGTTATTTAAGTAATTACATTAATTCCAACTATACGTGTTTCCACATCCTATCCTGAGGCCCTCTTCAGGTGGAACATTCCGCCCGAAGACAACTTATGGATGGTAGGTAGAAATATATTATAATAATCAAGAAAATGTAGCACGGTGTCTGTGACGTTAGAAATTTCATGTCTCAAAGGGATGGGGTAAAATGTTTTTTTTTTACAAATCGAATCGTTTTTTCATATATCGAAAAATTGTTTTTCTCTAAACTGACGTTTTAATTCCTAATTTTCATTATACTGACTTTCCAATGTATTGTATGATTTGTATCTATCTTTAAATAGGCCAAGATCCACTATGAATTAATACTAATTACGAACATTTAATTTTATGTATAAAAAAAAAACGAAAATCCAATTATCGTATATCTTATCCCTAGCCAATGCAGACTAACTTAGTGACTTTTGACGAACGTCGCCAAATATTATTTGATTTTAACAAACTGCCACATTTTGCTAATTTGTAACAAGATGTATTAATTTGTCATTATTGTTAGTTTTATGTTATGTATTTACCTAAATAACTTGCTATTTATTAGAATCGAGACGTATATTAAAGTTGATATAATAATTAAAATTACTGAACGTCGTTACAATGTTGTATCGGGGCAAATTTGTGAAACGTCACAGGGACCATGCTACATTCTCTTTAGTATAATGGAATAACTTATTGTCAAATATTTTAATATGGAGTTTCACAAAGGCAAACCAGAAATGTTCGATAGTAGACAACTATTTGATTTATTTCTCGGATAAAATCCTCAACTCTCCAAAGCTTATAAATATTTAAACTTTAACAAAACTTAAAATTGGTGGAAAGTCGCATCGCTGATTAATATTTTTTAAATCTCAGATAAATTTTATTGAATAGTCTGAAATATAATATATATTGGGTAAAAACTGTAATTATTTTTTTTTTACCGAAAACAAATTAACGAAAACTTCGAGCACTCAACGACATGTCGAATAGAATAGAAGAGAATAGTATCAAGATTGTTCACAAACACTCACTTGTGCTTGTATCATATTCTACTCGTACTAACTGTGATGGCTCACAAGTGCTAGCCTGACTGGTTGGTGAGGCGCCAAGCTTCCGACCCGGAGGTCACGGGTTGGTGAGACGCCAAGCTTCCGACCCGGAGGTCACGGGTTGGTGAGACGCCAAGCTTCCGACCCGGAGGTCACGGGTTGGTGAGACGCCAAGCTTCCGACCCGGAGGTCACGGGTTGGTGAGACGCCAAGCTTAAGACCAGGAGGTCACGGGTTGGTGAGACGCCAAGCTTCCGACCCGGAGGTCACGGGTTGGTGAGACGCCAAGCTTAAGACCCGGAGGTGACGGGTTCTATTCGCGGTGGTATACATATGTTTTAAAGAGGTTTCCAGACTGATTTTCATTTAAGGCTTCTTTAAAATATTTCTGGTTGGCCAAAAGAGATAACCGTATTACAATACACCGAAAGTGTAACAAATAACTTTTGATATACGAAAATGAAACGTGGTGGTATAAAATAAATGAAATTAGTCCGATGAATATTGCTGCCCAATTTTGTGCGTTGATATCTTCATAAAAATACAATATATATGGCACCTTTTAGAGAGCAGATTTTTCTCAAGGGTGCTCCAGCTCGGGACTGTTAATGGTATATTAAGAATGTTACAAAATAAATATGTTACCGCTAAGACAGAATGTTGCAAAATAAATATGTTACCGCTAAGACAGAATGTTACAAAATAAATATGTTACCGCTAAGACAGAATGTTACAAAATAAATATGTTACCGCTAAGACAGAATGTTACAAAATAAATATGTTACCGCTAAGACAGAATGTTACAAAATAAATATGTTACCGCTAAGACAGAATGTTACAAAATAAATATGTTACCGCTAAGACAGAATGTTGCAAAATTCAGTCATGTTAATTTAAAATGGTGAATGGGAAAGTAAATGCGATATTTTGGTAAATAATTAATGATTTGAACAGATTGAAGAAGATGGTCGCAAATTAACTATATTGATTAAACCAATTTATAATGCAAGCATAAATGGAAGTTGCGCAAGAGGACGACCAAGAAAAGTATTGTATAATTGGACAAAGGGAATGAAATTCTGAAAGAAGGAAATATAAGGTTTGAGAGAAATAGACGCCACTGTATGGTATGACAAGATGCTCATTGCTGTTCCTGTGGCGTGGAATGGCGTGGTTTCGCTCTTATAGTTAGATATATGGGTGGTGTGCGCAGCTATAGGAAGCACTGAAAGATAATCCCTTTTGTTTTTATAAAAAAATATTATTATGTACTCGTAAAAGCATTCCACACATACGAGTACATAGCTCAACACTACAACTAAATCCCGATGTACGAGTATTACTAACACACACATCGGGAATCTACACACGTTTCTTTGTTTGTTTGTAGTTTGTTTTCTTTCGGAAAGTTTTCTGTGGTTTTTTCATCAAATATGTTTTCTGAATATACGAGTACGCTGATGCAAAAACGTACATAATCTAATGGCTGCAGCCACTACCTTCCCACACTCAATTTATATGATTTTAGGTTCGTAATATTTTTAATCTGTCAATAAAAGTGTGTTCTAATCTCGAGTTGGAGCGCATTTGAGGATAATGGGCTCTCTAAACGGCGCTATATAAATTGCCCATTCGTTACTATTATTATGGGTGTGGAGAATGTGAAGGAAGTGATGTCGTCTCTGTCTATCTGAACAGAGAAATGGTGTGATGGTATGTACTATAGATTGGTTCTACTAAAAATATATTGGTTCTACTTTACTAGAAAACAGCGCTGAAAAATGAGTGATTTATTTTAAGGGATCGTTCTAAATCGTCCTGAATAGTCTAAGACAGTGCTTTGCTTCTTTCTACGAGTATATTTGTCCGCAATGCTCACATCACACGGTGTGGGTGTGGGTGTGCGTGTGGAATATTCTTCCATGAAAACAGCCCTATGAATCCCTCCAGCTTGGCTCGGCCCGGCATCCGCTTCCTGCACCCGACCCAAAAGGGAAGTACAGTACTCCTAACATACTATACTCGTAAGTAACAGTTTCCTCCCAGTCCATGTACCCGTAGTTATGTGTGCGATGGGAACTAAGCTAAGACAAATAGAGAAAAAAACTATGCTTTATGGACTACATGGAGTCAACTTGAAAGAATTAAACATTATTACGGAATATTTTTTTATGTTGTCGTTTATTGACCTCACTCAGTCCAAGGCGAGCCTTATCTTTATTTCATCTCTCAAAAAGTGTCACATTAAAATGGTTGTTTCTAAAAAAACGGTAGGTAGAGTAAACACACATTTTAACAGTATGAGTCAGGAAAAGAGTCATAAATTTAGTTTAGTCATGTAATTTTTTTATGTTACTTAGAATATATTTTGTATAATAATTTATATAAAATGTCTTGTAATAATTAACTTTTTTATGATCATTTTGACTTCTTCGGAAGCGAGTGTTTGATAATTACAATCTATTCCTGAAAACTAAAATGGCAGTCCATACAGGATGCGAATATCGGGGTCCCTACAGACGACACATTAGGGTACTTAAACTAGAACGGCAGTCCATACAGGATGTGAATATCAGGGTCCCTACAGACGACACATTAGAGCACTTAAACTAGAACGGCAGTCCATACAGGATGCGAATATCGGGGTCCCTACAGACGACACATTCGGGCACTTAAACTAGAACGGCAGTCCATACAGGATGCGAATATCGGGGTCCCTACAGACGACACATTAGGGCACTTAAACTAGAACAGCAGTCCATACAAGATGCGAATATCGGGGTCCCTACAGACAACACATTAGGGCACTTAAACTAGAACGGCAGTCCATACAGGATGCGAATATCGGGGTCCCTACAGACGACACATTAGGGCACTTAAAAATATTAGCAGAAGCAGTTCAAACGAATAATGAAGATTCGACGATAAAATAGATAGGGTACCAAATGATACAGTCTTAAGAAGAGCAAATATCTGTGGCTGTAGCATCGAGATTCCAATGTCGCGTGCTCACCTGCACTTGTCTGGAAACGTGGCTCGCATGCTTGACTACACACAAACTTCTAATAAATATCCTCTTTGGTGAGTTAAAAGAAGGTGGAAGAAAGTATGGTAAGCGATGAAAGAGTGATATGGGCGTGCTGCATGATACGCTTAAAACATTGATGCTCAGTACAACTAGGAGCAAACTACAGTAGATGGAGCCAAATGACGTATGACTGTTGCTAGTTTTCGGAAATCCAACGAAGGAAGAAGACGCATACAAGTTATAGTACAAGTTGCCTTGCCATGTGTGCAACAGGATACATCTATCACGTATTGGTTTACATAGACATCGCCGGTGGCACCACCCTGATCACCTACTTTGTACTGTGCCTTCTATTCTAATTCTCAATACTAAACTTATTTAAATATGTTTTTGTACTTAGGAAACCAATTAGGAACACCTGTTATGTGCAAAGGACTTAAAAATAAAATAAATTGATTGCAGTTTAAATGAAGTAACTCTCTTGAGAGTTTTGATGTTTTCAGCCCTCTGACTTCATTGGAAGTCATTCGGAAAGCATGGTTAAGACATTTGGACCTGTTTGTTCGATATGTCTCAACGAGGCGGTTTGAATTTGATTTACCGCCCTCCATGGCCTAGTGGACGCTAAAAAATAGTTTTTTTTAATGTCACTGGCATATCTTAAAAACCACACGAGGACAATTCCCATGAAACTGACAAAAATGTGGACAAATTGTCATTCTATTAAGGCTTTATTAAAATTCATCGAGAATACTTTTACGTAGAATATGATTAACCGATATACCTTTAACTAAGAGAAGGATTAACCGAGATGCATTTAACTAAGAGAAGGATTAACCGAGATGCCTTTTACCAAGAGTAGGATTAACCGAGATGCCTTTTATCAAGAGTAGAATTAGCCGAGATACCGTTTACCAAAAGTAGGATTAACCGAGATACCAAGAGTAGGATTAACCGAGATACCTTTTACAAGAGTAGGATTAACCGAGATGCTTTTTACTAAGAGTAGAATTAACCGATATGCCTTTTACCAATCTGAGACGATCTCAAAGCGAAAAAGTAAGATATGAAACTATGTACATACATACCATCACGCCATTTCCCTTTCGGTGTAGGTAGAAAAGGCAGAGCGCCTGACTTTTCTTTTTCAATTCACACCCTTAGCCTTTTCTACATCCATATAACTTTATTTGATTTCTCTGACTTTCTTTGTTTCCTTTTTTCCTTCTTTCATTCACTTGATCCAACCACACTTTCCCTACGTATGATAATAGAATGTTAATAGTAATAAGATATCAATTTACATAGTGCAGTTTAGCTAATGGACTCGACTCGCTCCGAGGGCTGTCGGGATTTGAACTCACACATATTAAAAATATAATATATTTTTTTTTTGTTGAGTGTAATGATAGGAAGATGGTGGCTGCGCCTATTAGTTTGGGTATTTCGCCGCATTTGCATATTTTTACCACCGGAGGCGATAGGCAGGTGTGTCACCATCACCACCGGAGGCGATATTCCTTTAGGCAGTTAGTTCTTCATAACTAAGTGACTTTGTGTTCATAAAAAAATATTAGAATTTTCTAGTGTAGATTGCGCTAGATGGGTATTCCCCCATAATAGCGTGGTTCGTGGTGAAATAAACTTGTTTGTTTTCTTAAAACTTCTGTGTCGGTGTGCGAAGTGGCCTTCTTCCGTGTAGTTGGACTTACATCATGTCCTTTGTTGATATCATCTGATATTCGCTTACATGTTGAGACCTTTACATGTTGATTTTCGAGTTTCTCGCGTGCAATGATGTGTCTGGACAGTTTAATTCTTCATTTGAGAAGATAATAGTTAAGAGCGGCACTGTTTAATTGGACGCCCATTCTACACCATACACTGGTGTTACGATAGAAAGATTTACAGCCTCGACTTATCCTGAGAGGATGTGGAGTGCAGAACTATGGACCAACCTGGATGGAGATGTTTTATGGTATCCCTGTATTCTTTATCGAACATATTGTAATTATTATTATCATCACTCATATAATATGAAATTGAAGACTTTGGGATGCCTTCGAACTGTTGCGGACCCTAAATTGGAAGACGATCGTTGAGGACAGAGATCCGTGAAGAAGCTGCACAGTTATTGAAGATTAATACGTTTACGAGTCTGACAATGTGAAAAGATGAAGCAATATTTGTCTGCTTGTTCCATCTTACGTTTCCTTTCACACTTGGTGGGAAAGGAAAAGTAAACCCAATACAAAACAAAACAAAGATATCGCAATACGTGTACGAGAGAGAAATCAAGAACACTCAGACGGCACTAATTTTAATGACGTGTTGAGGTAAAGACATATGTGGTAATATTATATTATATTTCAAAGCATTCGGTTGCGGTACGTTTTACTACTAAAATGAAGAAAACCAGTTTAGTAATGTTCCGGGCAAGAAAACCACTCATCTAAATTGACAAATTTAGTTAAACGTCTCGAGATTATCTTCAGTGGACATTATTTGGACAATTGAAAGTGAAAAAAAAATATTATAACATACGAGTATATTTACCTTAAAGCTGAAAGTCAAGAAGTCACATTCTTTTTAGGGATTCAAACGATTTTTAATTATTATTACCAAATACTTCTGTTATATCATTAAACCTTTTAGTACTTTTCCGTAATGTTCTTCTCCCGCACGGCACTTGTTACTGTTTGCGCTGATGATGGGGATATGTGGATTATAGTAGTATGGCCGCGAGACAACCCTTCTGTTTAGCTCCCATAAATAATATGTTTCTTTTGAGTTTAAAACAACTGTTTTAAACTAAAAATAAACGAAGATATCAATACTACTGCGCATTGCGTACTCACACGTGTACTGTACCAGGTATTGCATACTCACACGAGTATTGTACCAGGTATTGCATACTCACTCGTATATTGTACCAGGCATTGCATACTCACGACTGTATTGTACCAGGCGAATTATTTTAACCAGACTGCGGTCCCTTGGTTTAGAGAACCATTGAAAATTGAACCTGATACCTCGGGGAAACAATAAGTATTAATAATTTATATAGCGCTGTTTAGAGCGCATACTCTCCTCAAGCGCACTAAAATTCGGGATATAAGCACACTACTATTGACAAATTAAACGTATTATAAAATGAATATATAAAAACTGAGTTTAATGATAGTAGGTGGTGGCTGCGGCCATTATAAAGATATTTCTCTGCATCTGCGTATGTTCAGATTCACATATTTGGTAAGAAAACTGCAGAAAACTTACCAAAGGATGACGAACTACAAAGAAACCTCAATAGATCTCCCGATATGTGGTATTATAGTGACACATTCAGCTTTAAAGGCGTTCTATTGTACAGTTAGGTATTTCATAACTAAATATAACGTCATCATCCCTTTGCGATGTTTTTTTTTCTAAATTATTCATGTTCTAGACAACTTCTCTTTCATTGGTTGATTGCATAACAAAAATTAAGATATAATTTTGAGATTGGCATCGATCGCGGATGAAAAATGTAATGTATTATTCGATTCATGCACAAATACTTACGGAAGCTATTCATCAGAATTCATGACATCTAGCTCATAAGATCACTAAATACATTCATGTAGACTGAGGTCTGAAAGTAAGATTAAAACAGTATCAGATATACATAACGAGTATTACATGTTTATTAATCAGTACATTACTACCAATAATGTCAAGATGTTTACGTCCAAATTATTCTGATTGGTCTGATTCAGAAAACCCAAAGACTAGTTTTTAGACCCGTCTATGGTATACTCGTACATCTCAACGTTAAAAATAACCGCCGATATCAAAATGTCCAGGAAAATCTATTTAACACTGCTTTTTTCTTCAATTCCAAAGGCTTAAGACAAAACGCTACAGTTTCCCATCATGACATACACCCATCTCCTCTACATACACCTTGTCAAACACTTCCAACGATAATTATTACTCCAAACTTTTACATCTTTCGAATTTCCATTCAACTGGTTCAACCACACTTTACTTCGTATTCCTCTATAACTCACACTGATGTTTGCATTATTGGTTCGTTAAGTTGCTCTTTTACCACCTATTCGTTCAATATTAAACACTTCAGCAAGCAGTTTGTTACCTTACTGAATTAAACTAAAAATATTTTTCAAATAAAAAATCATTTCACGTGTCCATAAAAAACATATGTTATATGGAGAAAAATGGAATTGTGGTCTAATTATAAGACATAAAATGTTCGGGAGTATATATCTCCATACGCTACACATGTTGGGTGAAGGTAAACCGGACAAATGATCAGGTATCAGGTTGTCTAAATCGGTCATTACAAAGAATGTGTAGTGTAAAATACATATCTGAAAAGCATGATAAATTCTTACTTTTTGAGAAATTTTACATAGTTACCCTTGGAGTCATCTTTACAAAGTTACCCTTGGAGTCATCTTTACATAGTTACCCTTGAAGTCATCTGTGCTCACAAATAAAATATAATTTAACGCAAGTTAGTAATATTGTGCTTTATTTTACTATTTTAAGCGCCTCCTTTAATAATTTGGAAAACGTGACGTTCGGATTTCGATGTCTAAAGCTCATATTAAATCAGATTTCATTTGATAGCACATTTTAATAAACAAGTTTCCTGGAATGCCAATAACACTTACACATAATTTGGCTTCAATATTGTTCATCGTTTTTCACAGTGCTGTGTTGTCATCAAACACAACCGATACAGACGGACATAGGTGTTATCATAACATACCAGATTTGCCAGCTGACAGTTTGTGTTGGCCAAACAGAAATGACCTATCCTAAAACGTTTATAATTAAACCTCTTATAGTATCTCACTTGTGGTTTATTGCATTAATAATCTTCTAACCCACTTGTTAAGCATTCTTGCTTATCATAGTTGCTAACATAAGCTGGCACTCTGGGAACGATTCGCTTTAAGATTGGTTATAAATTTCAGGCATTGTCCCATACTGATTTATATGAATTTTGAGCTATAGTAATTATTTGGTTGTACGGTAAGCATTAAATACGAGTATATTCTAATTGGTGATTCGGACATATTGAAGAGAGTTGCCTAGTTGGTAAAGTAGGGTGTTAAGTTTGATCCCCGATGGTACCAGAATAAAAGGGTCCCAGTGTGGTAACAGAGTTTGTCTGGTAACAATACTCTCACTTGATAGACGTGCGCAAATGTTAAGGCCTCTTCACGTGCAGAGTAGTACTCGTATTTTGAACACGAGCGATGATGAACCATTCCGTGCCTACTCCAGAGATACGAGTACTAAGCTCGAAAGCTTGATGGACGAGGGCCGAGACAGTGTACTCGTAGCCTCCTTGGCGCCGGCGATAAGTCTTACGAAACTGATTGAGAAAAACTCAGAGGCAATTTGGGAGCTCCTCTATCACACAATTTTGAACTTGATTTGCTAAAGTGTAACAGCTTGCACATAAGTCAACACACGCGTAGGCGTCGAATCGATCACAGGATGGACTGACAATCGTTTTCAATTGGTAGGAATTGTCCATGTGTTTAAATTTTTTTTATCGTACTGGATGCAATTCTATTAAAAAAATGCGAATTTTACGAGTTAAACATTATTAAAATACACGGGGTTGAATAAAATACACGAGATCTCAATGTATGACAGAATATGGAATAAAGTGATTAGGAATTTAATAAGTAAACATACATGCGTACATACCATCACATCATTTCCATGTCGCAATAGGTAGAGAGGATAGAACGCCAGACTTTCCTATCTCGACACACATCCTTCGCCTATTCTTCATCGATTTGGAACGATCAATTAATTAGTTGAAGAAGAAATCGACTTCTTTGATAAGTTCTACTCCTCATCGAAGTAGTATTTAATATTGTACATGTCTCAGATACAGATTCAAAAGATGCAATGGAGATACGAGTAGCATAGCATGTCCTATTAAGGGATTCGGGAATAAACTGACGAGGTTCGAAACAATATTTATTATGAATTTAATATCTATAATTAGTACACGTTTATGTCAGCCTAGCAGCTACTATATATTGAAAAGAGATTAGTTTAGAAACAGGCAACCCAGAATTCCAGTATTCCAGACGCAACACAACAAATTCATTAATAAGAGCTTGTAACTTACTCGTATTTCCCGTTGGAAAACATTGACTTACGGATTTTCGATAAAAGCGTAAAATCCACACATACCCTTTATTATACAATTCCTAGTATTTCTCTGACTTTTAACGTTTCCTTCTTTCAACATATCATTCACTTGATCCAACCATACTTTCCTTGTTCTTCTTCTACCACGCCTTCCATGCACATTTGCGCTGCACTGTGCATAAATCTGTTCTGTTAGTCTTCATTCATTATTTGTCCTACATGCCCAAACCATTTCAGAGTGCTCTTTTTCATCTTATTTAATACATCCATCTTATTCTCATATTCATCCTTAATCCCTTCATTCCGTATTCTGTCATACGTTTATTTTATTTTATTTATTTTACACATGACAAGAAATATACATCATTTGCGAAAAAACAACAGGTCATTTAATTCGGACACACAATTTTAATGGATCTTTGTTTGTTGCCTTTCAGTTGTCGTGTCCCCAGTAAACTAGGCTTTTGCCTGTATCTCACTGAGGACATATACGAGTAGCATGAAAAAATCAATCGATGCTTCTTTCCGATTTTGGATTATGTAAAAACCCGTTGCACATTCTCATCAACCTGATAAACAGTGACACTCAATCATATATGTATACATCAAGCGAAATCAAATTCCTCACTCCAGACAGACCAAAAACATTCATCCTACAATATAGTACACACAATCATAAAACATAAAAAAAAAACATTTATACAAAAATATAAATATAAAACAACAAAAAAAAAACAGCACACTCAAGAGCTCAAACAATTCTCTTCTACAAGTCATCCCTCTTGCAAGCCCAAGCACTCAAACTCCTGTCGCAATAACAACCACGCTCCGATCGACTGCCTAAACTGTTTCCTCCCTTTACCTTTATTGAACCATTGTTATCCCATGTAGAAGTGTGTGTACTGAGATGAATATATGGGGTGAGAATGTACTCGTATGATACAATACGCAATTAAGTGATTAGGGGTGAATGGAAACTTAAGGCTGATAACATTTTTAGAAAGATACAATCTCCTTTTCAGTTTATGGTAGCATTTTCCAACTGCCGATCTTTCGTTGAGTGAGAAAAAAATTAATTCACGTTTCGGTGAATTCACTAAATATGACAATTTAAGGTCCGCTAGTTAAAAATATTTTTCGGAGTTGTTGTTGCTGAGTTTAGTTGGATAATGGAAACTTCTGCCATTATTGTAATTGTAATTGTAGCCATCTCAACACGATAATAATTTCAAAAATACATTTTAAATGGAAAACAGCCGCGAAAACCTAACCTTGGAGCTTAAACATTTTAAGGTCCGTCCGAATATAAAATTCCCATCATCACTAAGTTCATGTATCTATCACATACGAGTAAATGTTCAATAATATCCGTTAATTTGGTTTAAATCTAAATATTTTTATTGTTAAAATAATATTTTGTATGTAAATTAAACTGTACTTGAATGATATATTATATTTATCATGTGTTATGTGGTGGTGGAATTTTTTTTTTTATTATTTCTTAAAACAACGATTCATTTATGTTTCAAATGTAAAAAGTAAATTTGACAAATATACGTTTTGTGTGGAACAGGTTCGTGTGTGGATGATTACTTCTGACTCTGCATCATCCAGGGGTGTTGAACATTTGGATTTGATACAATACATTTTATAATAAAATTAAAACAAATATATCGTCTATATACATCCTGAACTGATCGTATAAAAGGTAAAGCTGTTTTTCTTAATCATTGATCTAACTCTACATTTGAATCTCATAATAACCTGGAGTGATACGAGGCTCCTCTCGAGAGCAGAAAGGAAATATAATGTTGTATCTTACGCTATTATTACTTCTTCCTTCTTCTTCCCAGTGTCATGTCAGGTCCCCCTAATGTTGACTTTCTATATATAACCTGAGAGTAGACATCGTTGTCCCCGGCAGCCCGAAAAAGGTCCCTAACGCTCCTTATACCAGTCCAATGACGTATATTGCGGAGCCAGGAGATTTGCCTCCTGCCAACACCTCTATTATTATTTGGAAAGTTTTATTCCGTAAAAATACTTAAATACCAACTCCTTTTCCTCGTATGACTCAGTCAAGATTTTCGACAATTCATGGATTTAATTTTTTTTTGTATAAAAGTGCAAAGAAAATTTTTATATTGCTATAAAAAGTGGTTTTATTACGAAAATATTCCATTACGGTTTATTACGAATATTTCCCTTATAGGAGCCTATTCCAAATATTCCATTACGGTTTATTATATCCCTTATAGGAGCCTGTTCCAAATATTCCATTACGGTTTATTATATCCCTTATAGGAGCCTATTCCAAATATTCCATTACGGTTTATTATATCCCTTATAAGAGCCTGTTCCAAATATTCCATTACTGTTAGTAATATTCCTTATAGGAGCCTGTTCCAATATTCCATTACGGTTTATTATATCCCTTATAGGAGCCTGTTCCAATATTCCATTACGGTTTATTATATCCCTTATAGGAGCCTGTTCCAATATTCCATTACGGTTTATTATATCCCTTATAGGAGCCTGTTCCAATATTCCATTACGGTTTATTATATCCCTTATAGCAGCCTGTTCCAATATTCCATTACGGTTTATTATATCCCTTATAGAAGCCTGCTCCAATATTCCATTACGGTTTATTTTATCCCTTATAGGAGCCTGTTCCAATATTCCATTACGGTTTATTATATCCCTTATAGGAGCCTGTTCCAATATTCCATTACGGTTTATTATATCCCTTATAGCAGCCTGTTCCAATATTCCATTACGGTTTATTATATCCCTTATAGAAGCCTGCTCCAATATTCCATTACGGTTTATTATATCCCTTATAGGAGCCTGGTCCAATATTCCATTACGGTTTATTATATCCCTTATAGGAGCCTGTTCCAATATTCCATTACGGTTTATTATATCCCTTATAGCAGCCTGTTCCAATATTCCATTACGGTTTATTATATCCCTTATAGCAGCCTGTTCCAATATTCCATTACGGTTTATTATATCCCTTATAGCAGCCTGCTCCAATATTCCATTACGGTTTATTATATCCCTTATAGCAGCCTGCTCCAATATTCCATTACGGTTTATTATATCCCTTATAGGAGCCTGGTCCAATATTCCATTACGGTTTATTATATCCCTTATAGGAGCCTGCTCCAATATTCCATAATGGCTTATTATATCCCTTATAGGAGCCTGCTCCAAATATTCCATTACGGTTTATTATATCCCTTATAGGAGCCTGTTCCAAATATTCCATTACGGTTTATTATATCCCTTATACGAGCCTGATCCAATTTTTGTAGTTCTTGATGCGGAGCGTTAATACATAAGAAAATATTGATTCGAGCATCCAACAGAAAAATATATATATAATATTATATTTATACTGATGAGGCACATTACCACAAACGTCTTCTGGCTGGAACAATGTACAGCCGCAACTGTTATTTCTTCACATTTCCGAGTTGGAACCCTTAACGCAGCGCAGGAACTTTCCTCCTGATGTGATTCATGTTATAAGAAAATAAAACTGACTAACAGTGTTAAGCTTCGTGTGTTTGTGGAAACTTATAATTCCTAGCTTTGTACCAGAATGCTTCTTTTTATGGAACCACACAATTCAACTCCAATTATATCGACAACACCAGATCTACATCGCATCAGCTCAGAAAAATGCAACTTCGATTGTTTCGTTTCAGCGGGCCTTTGTCTTCTTTCGAGCGACTAACGGGCACAGTGGACATCAGGTGCGACAATGATTGAATGTCACCATCCATGCATAGTGGTGAATCCTCTGTGTCAATCCTCCATCTGAGGAGATTCTCTTTTGATCTAGCCATGTGGTAATTCCGGGTACGTAGGCTGTTCTGCACCCTCTTGGAATGCATCGGCGTGATATCATTGCGACATACTCGACATAAGTCTCATAGTTCTTTGGCAAGGTTGAACTCTCGACACATTTTCATCCAGCAAACTCACAAGTTGGCTTTTTTCAAGGTAAATCATCGATCGAGTGATTATACTGAGGCTTTGTGACTGCGTTTACCTGGCTCATTGGAGGGAGAAGGAGGAGTGGAGAACAGGGTAGGGAATCTGCTTTTACACGTGTATTAGCGACTGATTTCGTTGCAAAGATAATATCGGGATTATAACTCCCCCCTTTCCAGCGCACACTATTGAAATATGGTCGTAGCTTTGAGTCATGAATGATGCACAGGACCTGCCCAGGTCTCCCCGTTAATGTGCAGTTGGTGTCAGTTTCCTTACAGTCCTTGTTAATGCTGTGACTATTAAAATTCCTCAGAATAATGTGAATCGATTTCTTGCTTTCTTGAACTCAAACTGATAGAACTCAAACTAGTTTTGAACCTCCACTGTGAGAATCTTTATGTTATTTTCCTCCCCTACGAGTAAGTCCACTGAAATAATTATGACATTGGGCTTACAAATATGTAACTTCCGCATTTAGCGTATGGTTTATCCAAAAGCAGTTTCATTCACTGATTGAAGGTCGGGAGTGAAATACATCTTTGTGCGTTTCTTGATTGCATAAAATGTCCCATGAATGCTTATTATTGCACATGTCAGAAAGTAAAATAGATTTGTCCGTGGTGAATCCCTCAATGTTAATTTAAATTCGCCTTGAAAACTATCCTTTGTTGTGTGCTTTTGCGACCTTGGTCTCGTATCTCATTTTGCGACCTTGGTCTCGTATCTCATTTTTTGATTTGGAGTCTGTCATAGTGAAAAGATTGGTCAGTATTTTCGTACGTGATGTCACTGTTGAATGTGATGTCAGTTGTTTTCTTAGTCATCATTGTTCTTTCCAGTTTTCTTTCTTCTTCCTTTCTCAATTCAATACTAATTTCTATTAACTTTAGAGCACCTCACTTGGAGGGTACTTATGTAACTTACTTCCACGATAAGACAACGTCTGTGGCAGCCTGCTGACCCGGTGCTGACGGTTTGTGAATTCGATTCACCGAGCCAAATTTTATATAAAATAAAAACGGTTCTAGCCTGGTTTTTAATCAAGGTCTGTTTAGTATATTTCTGTTTAGAAAAGATTGCCATATGGCAATAAACCCACCAGGTAGTACTGCATACAACGAAAGTGATAAACAGTTATTAAATACAACAATATTTTCTGATATTATGAATATTAACATAAATCAGGCAGTCACCTATTTTATCCGATAAAGCCTCGGCCACACAGGTAGAAGCCTCGCCTGGTGATTAGAGCTACGCTGCGAGCTAGGTGACATATCCTAGCAAACCAACGCACCCCATACTATCGCTATGGCCACACTGCACGCATCGCGCCACGCTACGTGTCTATTAGTCACCTAGTAAGTATCCTAGCGAACAGACGTGTTGGTTAATTTTATTGTGTCACCAAGTGATTTTACAAGATGGAGGAAGTTTTATTCCGCAATTCTTTGTAGAGCAGTTGAAACTCTCCACTCCATACTTCTAGATAACATTAACATTATGTTATGCACCCAACAAGTTCCAATTTGAGATGTTCGAAATTTTAAACTTAAATTCTCTGAGAGAAGTAGTTTTCTGGTTAGTTTTGAGAGTGGCATCGTTTGTTGACTCAACCGCTCCCAAATGGCAAATGAATTTATGTGAAGCACTTTGGTGTGGCCAAGCTTGAAGTCACCTAGTCTATTAGTCACGCAGCATCTAGCTTTGCACCTAGCTTAGCATTTTAGTGTGGTCTCGGTGAAGTCTAAGGAGTTGGAAACCCGCGGGACTGAGAACTCGAGCTTATGCATGATCACACCAGGAATATTTAAAACTAAATCATACATTAGAAACGTTTTGTTTTTCACCGTAATTACTTTTTGTACTTATACAATAATATTTGATAAATTTTGTAAAAACATGCAATTGTATTTTGTTGATTACGAATGTATGTTAAAAAAATACTCGTTCAGTTTTCTTTGTGTACCTATGATGTATTTGTTCAAGGTTTATGGGTCAAGTGTAAGTTTTATTTTTAAACGAAATTTAGTTTAATTAGTTAAATTATTTGTCAACATATTCATTTGTTAGCATACACAGTTAACATGTTCATTTGTCAGCATATACAGTTAACATATTCATTTGTCAGCATATATAGCTAACATGTTCATTTGTCAGCATATATGATACAGTAAACATATTCATTTTTCAGCATATACGGTTAACATGTTCATTTTCAATTTTAAAAGAAAAGTAAAATATTATAATATATTATTTTAATGTCACGGCATCCATAAGTCAAGTTTTTAACTAAAAAAAAACAAGATCATTGTAGTAAAGGGAACATAGAAAAGTATATTTGACGAGACGTACTATATGTTACGGATGTGAATCAGACTAAAGCTTTGTACGTGTATATAAAGGCATCGTCCTCTATTTGTCCTCTTTCTTTACCTGTACGAATATGACATGTGATGGTGTTTATTGCAATAGCATGTTTAAAGTGTTTAGAAAACAGGTAATGTAATACAACGATGTTAAAACATTTGTTCCCTCAAAGTTTCTTCAATATATTTTCACCCTTTATTTTAGCTAGCAATGGTTACGTTACATTTAGTCGTTACTTTATTTTAGTTGGAATGGTTACGTTACGTTTAGTATTTCAGTCATTTTTTAAACTTATTTATTTATGGGTTGGAAAAAAAAATGGTCTAGAAATTTAATTCCTTTAAAATAACAGTTAACCTGTTTTACCATTAATTTTTTTATACAAAAACTATCAAAATAGCAAAAGAAATATCAAAAGTCTTAATTTCCTTTTTCAGACAGTTTTTTTTTCATGTATGTGCTTTTTTAGTTCTCTCTCGATGATGAATTTCCGAGATGGAGAGAATGGAATTTCGTGAAAAGTCCACTTGAAAAAAACATGAAAATGTCATCAAAATGTTATTTTGAACAACAGTATATTAAGTTAAATTTGAACTGCACCAATTCAAGTGTTGTCCTTTTCACCGATGCCGGTGCCGGTGTGTTCTTAAGGCGGATTAAAACAATTCAGTGGAAAGAGATATAAATACTAAGGTTTTTTTATACGATAAGTGCAATATGAATTTTATATTTCATGTCGTCGGTTCCACCAAATAAAGAAGACACTAGACTCTAGAGCTATAGTAGAGCTACAATTGAGCTATAAAAGAGAAAAGAGACATATAACAAAGACGCTGCCCCGTCCTTTTTATGCATTTATGTGAGATACGGTGCGGCCGAGGTAAAATTATAATTGCTTATCGTTTTGCAAAATCTTAAACAATATTTATCCTGGCAGAAACTGAGTAGGATAAAGCCATGGATAGACACCGAACTCGCTCATATAGAGATACTATATCGTAGATGTTTCTTCTGTACCTTCTCCACCATGAGCGAGTTCTGCGCCCGAGTGCCCTGGCTCCAAAATGCAAGCATCGTTTTCTAGTTTGCCACAAATCGATGCATTGATCGAACAACGCTTTGAGCAACGTTTGGCTTTCAAACGACTCATCACAAATCCTCGAGTTTTGTAAACTGAATTGTATAATATTATACATAAATTGTAAAAGAAATCCTTAATTTAGAAGACCGGTCCATTTACTTTGGAAGACCGGTCCTTGATAGATTTTATTGAACAATTGACAAATAAAAAAATAAATTTATACATTTTTAAGTTTATTTCGATATTTTGACTCAGCAATTTATCTAGCAAACAAATAAAAAAAATTGTATTGTTAAAATAGTCAACAATCGACAGATACAGCTACCCACCCACCCGTATAATAATGTTAACAGGGCATATAATAGGTTAGTCAAAAAGTTTTGAAAGCGACATCTATGGAGCAGTAGAAAACCAAAATTTCTACGCCATTTGAATATTTCATCTTTCATAAGAACGTACTCAAAATTTGATTTCGATCTGTCAATTTATTCTTTGTTTACAAGCCCTTTGAAGTTGACGTGTCAGTGTATTTTTTAACAATGGAAAAATCCGAATATCGTGCAGTGATTAAATTCTTTGTTTTGGAAGGTTTATCGGCTACTGAGATCCATGCAAAGATGGTGAAAGTATTAAAGGAGTCTTCTCCTTCATTTCCAACCGTTCACCGATAGGTTTTGGAGTTTAAGCGTGGCCGTACAAGCGTTGAAGACGATCCACGCTCAGGACGTCCAAAAAGTGCATCAACACCAGAAATCATAGCGAAAATACAGGATATGGTTTTGGAAGATCATCGATCCACTGTGGATGTGATAGCTGACACCATAGGCATCTCACATGGAACAACATGGCATATTTGGCTGAAGTTTTGGGTTTCAAAAAACTGTGTGCACAATGGGTGCCGCATTTGCTAACAATGCAACAAAAACACGTTCGAATGCGACTTTCTGAGCAACATTTGAAGCCATTTTGAAAGGATAAAAAGGATTTTCTGCGTCGATTCATCACTATGGATGAGACTTGGGTCTACTACCATGATCCTGAATCAAAACAAGAGGCTAAAGAGTGGTGTGAACCAGGCACTTTGGCTCCGAAGCGAGTTCGTGTCCAGAAATCGGCCAAGAAGGTGTTAGCGTCAGTTTTTTGGGATGCAAAAGGAATTTTATTAATAGATTATCTCCAAACTGGTAAGACAATCAACTCTGATTATTATTGTGACCTTTTGGACCAGTTGGATGAAAAAAATTGTGAAAAAAGACCCGGTTTGCAGAAGAAAAAAATCATTTTTCATCAAGACAATGCACCTGCTCACACAGCTCAAAAAACCATCGCGAAAATCAGTGAATTGGGGTACGAATTGTTGCAGCATCCACCCTATTCGCCAGATTTAGCTCCCTCTGACTTCTGGCTGTTCTCACACCTCAAAAAATTCCTTCGTGGAAAGCATTTTTCATCAAACGAAGAGGTTATAGCCGTCGTAGAGGAGTATTTTGCAGGCCTTCCAGAAAGTCACTTCCGTGATGGGACAACAAAGTTGGAAGATCGTTGGACCAAGTGTATTGATCTTATGGGAGACTATACTGAGCAATAAAAGTGATTTCCCCCAAAAAAAATGTATTTTCATTTCCGCTTTCAAAACTTTTTGACTAACCTAGTAGTATTAATACATATTTTATTTAAAGAAGATCCATCCCAATGACTCGAGAAATATTAAATACATATTTTTAATTTAGATTTAACCTTTTAAATGTTTATTGACTTATTTTGGAATCTCAATGTTTTTTAAATGTAAGTAAAACAACGTGGTTAGTGAATATTTATATAATATAATATAAAGGTACTCGTAGCTCATCTTAATGTGATGAATCCCTCATTTAAGTTTTTTATAGTGTTAATACTTTTCTAATGTATGTTAATATGCATTTGCGTGGACATGGAATGTATTATACTTATCCTCATTTTGTATTATTTATATGCAATAAAGTGGTTTATTATAATTATCAATTTTTATTTATAAAAGTGGTCTTTATAACAAATTAATAAATATTACGAGTTTGGATTCATTTTTTTTATTTATTTTAATTCCCTTCCATACCTTCCATTAATGTTTTAATTTTTCAGTACTTCCTATTTTGAATAAAAACAAACGTTAACAGTTAAACTATTTAAAATAATTCAGCTCATTGACTAAATTATAGGACCGTGAAGTTGGTAGAACGGTCGACTTCTAACTAGGGGTTTCGGTTTCGATTCCCGAAGGTAGGCATATGAGTCGTCTGGTAACAATACTAGTTCAACGTATGTAAGTATTATTGCCCTGCTACGTTCGGTATTATTTTAACATGTACAAAGGCGAACTTTGAATGAAGTATTTACCATAGCAGTTATTAACCCTAAGGGTTGATTATTATAAGTATTATATTACACTTTTGTTGTGTATAATACAACTTGGGGGATTTTGTTGTGTACAATACAACCTGGCGGATTTTGTCGTGTACAATACAACCTGGCGAATTTTGTGTACAATACAACCTGGTGGATTTTTTACAATGTGAAAATCTCATTTAACCATCTAGAAATATGTTATAGAGGCGTTAAGTTAAAAGTAGACTGAAATTATTTTTAAAATAAATTGGGTACCAACAGGAATCGAATCGAATCGATTCCGTTACCCCGGGCTGAAAGACAGACGCCCAATAGACCACGGAGGTTGTTCAGAGCTGAATAGAATGTAGTCTTCTAGCCACGCTCTTCAACATATCACTTATTTTGAGAAATCTGTCTTCTTTAAGATGGGCTTACTAAGGCAGAGGAGTGCTTTGCATATTAATCGTAAAAAAAATACACCTCGATTGCACAACACCAAGAGTTTCAAAATATGTGTATATTACGGATGGAACCCAAAAACGGGTTCGATTTTGATTTTTCAAACTACGAGTAGGTAGATTTAATATTTTTCCGATTGGAGAAACAACTATAGCACAATAAGTTTGTTCTGTTATGTTGTAATGTATACGCGTATGCAAACTGTGAAATAATACTTTCCTGAATAAATATAAATTGTGTACATTTGTAGAAATTTTCACTCAAATTATACAATAAATTGATACAACAAAACACGTTCATAACCATTGACATGTTGTGGTTATTACATACTCGTGTATGTGTATGGTAAGCATGTTTAAAATATTCCGTGTTTTCATTTACCCGCTTCGTATTCGAAAGGGACATTATATAAGAATGCCATTCTTTAGTCAACACATCGGTCATTTCTCAATTAGGTAAACAAACCAATAGCCTCTGATCTGAAGTGTCTGTAATGGATGTGACAGAATCGAAAATAATATAATACCTACTTTTTTTGACGATGTCGTTGCACGACAGAATGTACGTGTCTTTTACGAGTATGTAAATATGCCTCTCATATCCAGTCAAATAAAATGCAATATTTTATTTGTTCGTATAACGTTTGCTGATCGAAGTCACTTTAAAGGTTCAGCAATTTAGCTGTGGTCTCTTCAATTATATCTAATTTTATACCCAGACTTCAGAAGTATAACATATCTAGTGCAGGGACAAATATATATGTACTTTTATACTCAGACTTCAGAAGTATAATATATCTAGTGCAGGGACAAATGTATCTACTTTCATACTCAGACTTCAGAAGTATAACATAATACATCGATCAATAAGTCCCGGGACTAACCAACAGATGGCGCCTCTAATAACAAATCCATACCATTCTTAGTTAGTACCAGTCTTTAGAAGTTACGTGTCAAACTTTCATGATATTCCGACATTGTGTCATTGAGTTACGGTGGTTTTAGTGATGCTACTTTTGCTATTTTCAAAACAATGGAAAAAAACCGAATTTCGTGTGTTGATAAAACATTGCTTTTTAACGGGAAAAATACCGTTCAAACTCAGCAATCACTTAAAAAGTGTTATCCGGGCTCTGCTCCGTCGAAAACAACCATTTTTCGTTGATATGCTGATTGCAAACGCGGTCGTACAGACATAAATGATGCTGAACGCTCTGGTCGTCCAAATGAGACTATTACAGCAGAAAACCCCCCCCCCCCTCAAAATCACAAAGTAAAGTTGCGTGAGATAGCTGACATCCTGAAGATATCATTTGGTAGTGTTTACACTATTTTGCATGGACATTTGGTCATGAAAAAGATTTTTCGAAATGGGTGCCGCGTTTGCTTACAATGGAACAGAAACAACAACGCATCGATGATTCAGAGCGCTGTTTGGCACTGTTTACGCGAAATAAACAGGAGCTTTTGCATCGGTATGTGACAATAGATGAAACTTGGATCCACCATTTTCCTCCGGAATCAAATCAGCAGTCAGCTGAGTGGAGAGCAGCCGGTGAAAGTCGTCCGAAGCGACCAAAAACTCAACAGTCGGCCGGGAAGGTTATGGCCTCTGAATTTTGGGATGCGCATGGTATAACATTTATCGATCACCTTGAAAAGGGAAAAATCATCAATAGCGAATATTACATAGTGTTATTGGAGCGTTATCTAGCGCAGGGACCAATATATATGTACTTTTATATTCAGACTTATAACATATCTAGTGCAGGGACAAATATATATACTTTTATATTCAGACTTATAACATATCTAGTGCAGGGACAAATATATTTACTTTTATACTCAGACTTTAGAAGTATAACATACGAGTATCTAGTGCAGGGACAAATATATATACTTTTATACTCAGACTTTAGAAGTATAACATATCTAGTGCAGGGACAAATATATATGTACTTTTATACTCATACTTTAGAAGTATAACATACGAGTATCTAGTGCAGGGACAAATATATATACTTTTATACTAAGACTTTAGAAGTATAACATATCTAGTGCAGGGACAAATATATTTACTTTTATACTCAGAATTTAGAAGTATAACATACGAGTATCTAGAGCAGGGGCAAATATATATACTCGTACTTGTATACTCAGACTTAAGAAGTATAACATATTGTATCTAGTGCAGGAACAAATATATCTACTTTTATACTCAGACTTCAGAAGTATAACATATCTAGTGCAGGGACAAATATATATGTTCTTTTATACTCATACTTTAAAAGTATAACATAACCCTTGCACAGCATTTTATTTGGGTTGCGACACGACACGACACCCGGGATTTATAATGTCTTAATGTTACACAACGACGTGTAATTGTTATCTTGGCGTGTTTCTGATGCTCTGGACTGTGGATTAAAACTAGATGTGACATACGAGTACGTGCATGTGAAGGACATCGGTGCCTACTTAAGACTCGCTGTCGCTAGCTTGAAAATAAAGAAATTTAAGTCCCATAGTGTATTTCGCTCTACATACGAGTACGAGTATGTTATATAACGAACAATGGGTTTGCCTACGACTAATCACGAAAAATTGACGACCATCTAAAAAAGTTTTAACTCCACACTTACCATATAATGCTTTAATACAAGGGATCCGATTCTATTTGGTCGGAGCCGACGATAATTGTCGAGTTCTCTAAATGATGCGATGGCAATACCATATGTAAGTACGTACAATTTGATCAATACATTATGTTATTTTTTATTTACTTTTATGTTATTGAAACTCTCTAGAGCTTCGTATTATGTAGTCATTCTGCAGCTATACACAGTTAAACGGTGTTTTTTTTACTGTAATGATAATTGAAAATACGGAGCTATCTATTAATACGGAGCTATTTATTAATATACGGAGCTATCTATTAATACGGAGCTATCTATTTATATATTTCGTAAAATAATAATATTGTTTATACAGGTGTTTCCATTATATTAAATTAAATGAAAAACGAAAACAGCGTACTTACGCTATTATTAAATGAAAAACGAAAACAGTCTACTTATTGGCGGCATTATTGGTTTTTACACGAACTCGCGGCGGCCCTGGTTGAGGACATTCTATACTTGAGAAAATGTAGGATGGTTCCTGTGACATTTGAAATGTCATGTCTCAAAGGGATGGAATGAAATCGTTTTTTTTTTACAAATCGAATAGTTTTTTTATAAATCGAAAAATTGTTTTTCTCTAAATTGACGTTTTAATTCCTAATTTTCATTATACTGACTTTCTGATGTATTATATGATTTGTAACTATCTTTAAATAGGACAAGATCTACAATGAATAAAATACTAATTACGAACATTTAATTTTAGGTATAAAAAAATCGAAAATCCAATTATCGTATACCCCATCCCTAGCCAATGCAGACTAACGTAGTGACTTTTGACAAACGTCACCAAATATTATTTGATTTTAACAGACTGCCACATTTTTGCTAATTTGTAACAAGATGTACTAATTTGTCATTATTGTTAGTTTTATGTAATGTATTTACGTAAATAACTTGCTATTTATTAGAATCGAGGATTATATTAAAGTTGATAAAATGATTATAATTACTGAAAGTTGTTACAAGGTTGTATTGGGGCAAATTTGTGAACTGTCACAGGAACCATGCTAGATGTTCTCAAGTATAGCACTAGCGCTTGTCAATAATATGACTTGTATCGAGTGTCTTCCTTACATTCCTGGAAGTTTCATCTCTGAAGGAGGTTCATTTGTTTTTAAATAACTTGAAAATATATTGATTTTCCTATGTACAGTACTTAATACGCCCTCTGTCTAGTTCCAACACTTGAAGCTCATTATCAATACTGGCAATAATTATGTCATTATGATATACAGTAAAGGTTTCTTGTCAACATACGAGGTTTTTTTTAAATAAGGCGGTGTTATTGATTAAATCAGAAATGACCACAGACAATTCCAAATAAAAATATAGATTTCGACATAGACAATAAAAAATATATTATGCCACTGACATCTCACGGTCTTGTATGTAAGTTAGCAATAGTAAAAGGATCGAAACTTGGATAGTCAAGTGTAAGTGTATGTGTGAAGATAAATACGTCACTACATGTACATGAGCGAGCATGTGCATGTAGCATATGTGAAACAACTAATAAAACATTTTTATTTGATTTTTTTAATCCTTTGGTGACCTCCGTGTCTCAGTTAATATGATGCTTGAATTCCACTCAGGGGTTTCGAATTTAATTAGCAAATGTATCTGTGAAAATGGCCTGGCAAGAGTTCGCCTGGTACAAGGGCATATTCGCATATGTACAAGGGCCGCAACTAGAACTTCCGTGTCTATTCCAGTGGCCATAGGCACGAAGATTGTTATTAATGGAACCGAAGATAATATCTCCTCGCCACCTTGGATATATAGAATTAATTTTATTTCTAAGATTTTTTTTACTTTTATTTATTTATTTAACACTTTTATTGCAAATATAATTGCCAGGCGGCAATCTCTTCTAGCCAACCAGACAAAAGTAAGTGAAGCAAGTTACATGGTCGCATAAATCATTCAAATGACTCATAAATACGTGAGCATACGAGTATACCCACGAACCCCACAAAGACGGACAATTACCCGAACATTATTTTTCATATAAAGTGAGATATCATCAATCAAAAGGAAAGGAAGGGATGGTGGAAAGGAAAGGAAAAGAAAATCCAGGAATGAAACACGTTATTTTACTGACTAGAAATTAAAAGTTATTTCAGTCGCTTCTTAAAGCATGCCAAGGGCGGAGCGAGTCTTATATTGGTTTGTAACTGATTCCAGTCTCACTGCATGGACAGCACAAAAAAAAGACGCGGTGAACTGGAAAGGCCAATAGACAATTTCTGTTTGAGCGAAGTGCTAATCCATGATTGGAAAGCCGCTGAACATTTTTGGCGAGATAAGAGGGGGTGGCGGTACATTTAAGGATATTATACAATAGAGACAGTATGTGAATTTGGCGTCTATTTCTAACATTCAACCAGTTCAATGCCTTCAGGTATAAATTTATAATTCATATCAGGTATAAATTTATACTTTTGTATAAATTTATACCTGATATATAAATCTTAGACACACATTTTGAAGACGCTGTAATTTGTCCAGCTGTTCCTCTGTAACATCCAAGTAACATACGTCCACATGGTCCTGAATCGGAAAGAGATTGTACGAGTAAAATTTAGGTTTTAGTAGGTAGGAATCTTTGCAACACTTTAAGGGAATGAAGGCTGAAGAAGATCCTTCGGCTTACCTCATTTATTTGATCTCGCCATGAGAGAGTGTTATCTATTAGCATTCTTAGGTTTTTAACAGTTTTATGTAATGGTATGATAGAGCCATCAAATTATATTGGAGGAAGTAAGTCAGTGTTGAATTTACCGAGAAGTTGAGGGTTGCCAATGAGGTACGCCTGAGAATTCGTAGGATTTATGAGCAACCCATGCTCCCCAGTCCCCCCCGAGATCGATTGAAGGCCCGCATTTTAATTGTTCAAGGCCGTGTGAATGAAATTTGGATCAAAATGAATATATATAATATATATCTGCAGGTTATCCGCATACATATGGTAAGAACATTTAGGAGATGATGTTATTGGGTTGATGAATATAGAAAAAAGGAGTGGAGAGAGAATTCCACATTGGCGAACGCCTGCAGTGAGATCAGTCCATTCAGATATACGCAAATACAAGATTGTTGTCTTCCCTTTAAATAACTTGAAAACAAGACAATGACCGATTCAGAAATTCGTAATGAACGCATTCGAGCCATAAGCAGATCAAAGTCTACAGTATTGAATGCGTTGCTAAAATCTAATAGATATAACAATGTCAGCTGCTTAAAGCTCATTCCACGTCTCACGTCATCCGTAATCTTGACCAGTGCGGTATTGTCTGGAGAAGCTGATGATCACGGGTATTTACTAGAATGTCTGGAGAAGCTGATGATCACAAGTATTTACTAGAATGTCTGGAGAAGCTGATGATCACAAGTATTTACTAGAATGTCTGGAGAAGCTGATGATCACGGGTATTTACTAGAATGTCTGGAGAAGCTGACGATCACGGGTATTTACTAAAATGTCTGGATAAGCTGACGCTGATGATCACGGGTATTGTTGGGGGAAGGGTATTGTCGAGTAAGAGAAAGGTGCCCCATGACTGATCAAATAAAGGAGTTAACAGGATCCTTTTTAAGCACCGCATTTAACACGCCCCAGGACCGGGAGGGATGGAGACAGGTAGTGCGACGAGTTCGAGATATAGCAGAGGACCGAGACGTTCAACACAGAGCACACGATGAAGAAAGGAAGAATATACACACGTATATTTTTTTTCAATTTAAATTATATTTTGAAAGAAGGAAAAATAAGATATATTGTAGGAGCTGTATGTGAAGGGATATGGATGTAGAAGATGCGAAATATGTGTGTCGAGGTAGGATAGCCTGGCATTCTGTTTTCTCCGCCTACCCTTGCAAGAAAGCGGAGTGATGGTATGTATGTGTGAAATATAAATAGAATTTTTATAAAATAAATATAGTGACATCTATGAGTATAATTCTTCGTGCTGATTATGTATCGAGTCGACTTCCACAGGACAAGTATAATAACATACTCGTATGGTCGCTTTGCTAACATAGTACGCGAGTGTGCTCATGCAAAATTTTTTGCCTTTGAGAGAATTTCGTAAATGTGTTGCTGAGCGCGCTAATAATCCGTGCGTGAGGTCTCAGCCAACTAAAACATTTCAAAAGTTGCTTAAAACTTTTCAGTTATTTAACTAGATGGCATTACTGACAAAGATATATTGTTTTCATAGAAAGTTTATCCAAAAAAATATCAAATTCGTAAATATCCAGTTTCAAGATACAAGAGTTGACTCGTTAGACACGACGTTTTCTTCCAGCTAATCAAAAAAATTTAGAAATCCAATTTGATCGTTTGATGCACGGAAAAAAATATATGTTGTTTAGCGAAGTCAGTAGCGATTGTGGATGGAATAAATAAAAATTATCGTGCGCCAAAAATGCATATTTAATTCATTAAATCATACGTGATTTTAAGATCGTGTCTGCTTGCCATAAATAAACTCGAACATTTATGCGTAAATGAATGAGATATTCTCATTGACCATATATGAGGGGAGGTCAACAAATTCACGGAATGAAGGGGTTAAGGGAAGGGGTGGTAGTGCGCATGCGCATGTGTCGATAATATGACTTATTAGTATAATATATGCACCAAGTTTTAATCTAATTTTGATAGTATTGTTTAAGATATTGTTGGTAGGGTATGTCAAACGTTAACAACATCCCAAGTATGGTAAAATTGAGTATTGCGCCGTCATTAAGTTTCTCCTAAAACAAAGGGTAACACCTGCTGTCCTGTAAAAACGATGGTTTACAAGTGGCATAATCTTTTCAATCAAGGGAGATAATCGATTGAAGACGACCTCCGACCAGGATAACCTGTTGAGGCCACTTCTCCGAACATCGTAAAAAAAAAGAAAAGCTTGTTCTGGAAGATGCCCGCCTAAACAAACATCAGTTTGTAAAATTAGTTTGAGTATCATCTCCAATCATTTTGAATATCCTCCATCAGCACCAAAGGATGTCAAAAGTCAGTCAAAAGTGCAAGGTGAGTACCCAGAATGCTCACGCCATTTTAAAAACAACAACGCGCCGAATGTTCACGACAGTTTTAGACCCTCTGCAGAAACAACAAATATGAGATTTTAAGCCGAATTGTTACAGAAGTTAAAACTTGCGTTCATCATTATGAGCCTGAGTTGAAATAGGAGTCCCTGCAGTGGCATAAAAAGGACAAAGCCTTCTAAGAAGTTCAAAATGTCGCAATCGGCTGGAAAAAATATGGCTACATTTTTTTAAGGATGCGGAAGGCATACTGCTGATGAATTACAAATATAAGGACATCACATTAACTGGAAAGTACTACGCTGGTCTGCTTATGCAGTTAAAAGTAGCTGTTAAGGAGAAAAGGAGAGGAAAATGGACAAAAGGGGGGCTGCTTTTGCATGACAATGCACCCGTACACAAAAACAATTCTGCATTGGCACAACTGTGGCTTCCAAACATTAAATCACCCTCCCTACAGCCCAGACCTGGCTCCGTCCGACTATTATTATTTTCCAAATATGAAAAAAGAACTTTGAGGGAAGAAATTGACGGACGGTGAATAAGTTAAAAGTGCAATTTCGGCTTATTTTGAGTGCAAAAGTAATTTTTTTTAGGGTGTAAATAAGATAATTGAAAGATTGGAAAAAAATATTCGAGTAAATGATTAATACATTGAAAAGGAAAAATAAAAAATGGTGTTTTCCCCTTTTCCCCCCTTCATTACGCGACTTTATTAAACTCCCCTCGTATCGATTCATATAAATCCCCGACAAGTTCATGAACTCTTCTTCCTTTTCTTCGCCTTATCCCATCCATTTGATGTCGGATCTTCTTCTTCCATCCTCTCTCTATCTCGACGATCGATTGGGGATAGTCCAAGTCTCACCAGGTTTTCCTTCACTTTCTTAAATAGACTTTTTTTGGGTTTCCCTCTGTGTCTGTTTGGGAGTTCCCAATTCGTGGCTGTCTTTAGCGTAGACCCTCCGTCTCGCCATTGCACGTGCTAGCGTATCATACCTAGCGTAGTTGGGCTTCTTGGGCTTTATCTATTGGCACCACTTTATCATTTGATTATTTATCTATTGGCACCACTTTATCATATTGCCATACATCAAGGTCAGCACCAACGCACTATAAGATATCGCAATACATAAAGGTCAGCACCAACGCACTACAAGATATTGCCATACATCAAGATCAGCACCAACACACTATAAGATATTACAATACATCAAGGTTAGCACCAACGCACTATAAGATATTGCCGTACATCAAGGTGAGCACCAACACACTATAAAATATTGCCATGCATCAAGGTCAGCACCATCACACCATAAGATATTGCCATACATCAAGGTCAGCACCAACACACTATAAGATATTGCCATCCATCAAGGTCAGCATCAACACACTAAATATAAGATATTGCCATTTTTACGCTTTTGATATTGCGCGGTGGTTGTACATAACATACATTGCACATACTTTTTACCACACCTTGTTCTATAACCTTTGAATTCACTACATTCATTTTCAAACCGTTTACTTGGCATTTATCATAACGTTTACTTCCATATTATGAAAGCATGCTTGCTTGGTACGGAACTCGCGGTTCACCATCACCGTCACCATCGTGCCTGTTGGAATTATAACCGTACTACCGTAAGTAACAACACTTGTAGACCGTAGTCTAGCGCGTTCGAGTATTGTTCTGAAACGAACTTTTAAACTGGTTTAAGGACAATACTTGCCTTTTTTCTTGGCCACTATCGGGAATTGAACCACATACATCACGTCATTTCCCTGTCGGGGCAGGCAGATTGGACACAGCGTTAGACTTTCCTATCTCCAATACACATCCTTCATTTCTTCTATATCCATGTACATTCTTTTACAACTACGATTTATCTTACTTTACACATTTACTTTTTTTTTAAATACCATTCATTTGACCCAATCATACTTCCCTTGGTCTTCCTCTACCACACCTTCCACTCACATTTGAACTAAATATTTGTTTTTTTTTTTTGCCTTTCTTTATTTATTCGTTCTACATGTCCAAACCATCTCAGCTCAGAGTGCTCTTCTTCATCAAACTCAGCACATCAGCCTTAAATTCACATTTATCCCTACTCATTTATTTCCCTATTCTATCATCTCGTGCATCGTCACTCCACGTATTCTTCTCAGAACCGAATTACGTACCCTTAGAATAAAAGCTGAACACCTTAACGACTAGGATATGATATGGAAGTCGTTAAGTGTCGTTAAGTGTCCGGACCATCAACCATCAACTGTGCCACATGTTTCCAGTGGGAGCCAAAAGAGACCGCCCTTTCCCTTTCATTTGCATCAATCAGGCCCCGGCCAAACCGCGTGATCTTGATGTTCGGACAAACCAGCGTGTACGAGTATTTATTTATTGTAAATCCTGTGTATCTCCAAAATGGCATTCAGTGTTACCTCTTGTCAAGATAGCCCATCTCTACTCAGCCATGTTCCCCTTGCATCCAGTCACTTCTACTCGGAGTCTCATCCAATATATTATACTAAACAGAATAAAACAATGGTGTTTAAGAGGCCTCAAATAGAAATCAGATTGTACCTCTTTTAAAAAATGGGTAAAATGTCTCGGGATATACAGTATTAACGTGGATGGCAGTTGAAAGTATTAAGAGAGATAATAGAGAAAACACACGATCAGAAGATACCAGCATCTGTGTCTTCCACAAAGTTTAGAACCAAAGGGGAATAGTCGTAGTAGCGGACCAGGGACTTAATATCCCCAGCTTGAATAACGAGCGTTTTACTAACTACAATACTATACTATATAGGTCATGGATGGACTTTTTTGTATTTGAACGTAAAAATGAAATATTACGCGTTGCAAATAATTAATTTTTATTTAACGTAAATAGTGTCATCCGAATGGGTTCGAAGGTTTAAAGTAATTCGTATTGAATAAATTACATTACATTTAATGACCCTGCTCAGCGAGTTGCGTCCGAGCGATGGTTATAACATAACATAACATAACATGCAATACTAGTACAAGAGCTACATATAACTAATACTATATACGTTGAACCGACCGACCGATTGGGCAATATCGTTTTTCTTTATTAGTTTTTATCGTAATTTTGTCGTATTTTGATGAAATTGTCGTTCAAAGTGCAAACTACATCGTCTCAGTTTAAACGATTTCAAATATAAAGACTTTCTGGAAATATTAATAATGATATAAATGACTTTGTTATTCTACTAATAATAATTATAACATAATACAATACATTAATCCCAGCTCGACGTGTTTCTACCTCCGTCTATGGCAGGGGTTCCCAACCTTTTTGTACTCTAGAGCACATTCTAAAATATCGGTAGGGTGGCGGGCACCACCTATTTTTCATCGACAAACTCCTTCCATAACTTCTCATTTTCCCATAATTTATTTTCTTATATTCATAATTTATTAATAAATAATAAACAAAAATGTTTCAAAATAATAAAATAATTATTCAAATTGCATACACACAGATAAATGTATTTACATAACGTAAACAAAGTAAACAAAAAACACAAATACAAAGAAAACATTTTATAAAAAAATATAATATCAATATGTCAATGTGATCTTTGGCATTGCATATCATTGGCATTGGTCAGTGCCAGTGCCTCATACTCATAATTAGGAGAGTATGACGATAGCAGATAGCAGATAATCCTGTTGGCAAACAATCATAAAGATGCTCATCGGTGAGTCGAGATCTATATCTTGATTTTATTAAGTTCATGTTTGAAAACAATGATTCGCATAAATATTAGGTCCTTACATATGAAATTGGCGTTTTGCCGTACTGGCAACTTTGATCTCAAATATCTTCTCTTTGGTTAGGAATTCCAAATTTAAATTTATACAGCTATTTACTCAAGTATTTGTGTTTCGAAAATTATAATTCATTTGTTTTTTCCTCAATTGTTTTTTTTCTTTGCGTCACTCAGTTTACAAAATGGAAAACTTGAAATATCGCGTTATTTACGAGTACGAGTTCCACCGTGGCACCAGTGCTGCAGAAACGGCTCGAAGGATTAATGATGTGTATGGCGACGGTGCCGCAAAAGAAAACACAGTGCGTTTTTGGTTCCAACGTTTTCGTTCTGGAAATTTCGACCTGCAGAAAAAGCCCCGTGGACGGCCGGAGACCAAAGTTGATAATGAAGAATTGAAGGCTATTGTGGAAGCGGATCCATCGCAAACCACGTCCGAGTTAGCTGCAGGCTGCGGTGTTAGTGATAAAACTGTTTTAATCCACTTGAAGCAAATTGGGAAGGTGAAAAAGCTTGAAAGGTGGGTACCTCACGAATTGAGTAAAGCAAATCAACAAACGCGCGTTGACTGCTGCGTTGCATTACTCAACCGGCACAATAATGAAGGGATTTTGAATCGAATCATTACCTGTGATGAAAAGTGGATCCTGTATGATAATCGGAAGCGCTCATCGCAATGGCTGAACCCTGCCGAACCAGCCAAACCATGCCCCAAGCGAAAATTGACTCCAAAAAAGTTACTTGTGAGCGTTTGGTGGACTAGTGCTGGTGTCGTTCACTACAGCTTTCTTAAATCTGGCCAGACGATTACGGCAGATGTCTATTGTCAGCAACTGCAAAACATGATGGAAAAGCTAGCTGCTAAACAACCGAGGCTGGTTAATCGCTCTAGGCCACTGCTGCTTCATGATAACGCTAGACCACACACTGCACAACAGACGGCTACGAAATTAGGAGAGCTTCAATTGGAATGTCTAAGACATCCACCGTACTTTCCGGACCTTGCCCCAACAGATTACTATTTTTTTCGAAATTTGGATAACTTCTTGCAAGGGAAAAAATTCAACTCCGATGGGGCAGTCCAAACCGACTTCAAAGATTTTATTGATTCCCGTCCGAATGGTTTTTTTAGTAAAGGGATCGATGAACTACCTATGAGATGGCAAAAGTGCATAGATAGCAATGGTATATACTTTGATTAAATAAATATATTATATTAAAAAAAAAACAACTTTATGTTCCTCCCAAACAAAACGCCAATTTCATATGTAAGGACCTAATATGTCGAACCGAAAAATGATTCAATTTTATATGCCGCTTTTTTCAAAAATGGGAACTTTTCTCTGTCCACTGTATTCCAAAAGTCCTCTGATATCAAGGATTTTAGCAAAATATAATTCTTAAGGTCCAAAATTTCTAACTCTAGTTCTTCTGTCTTACCTTGAACAAAATCTGCAATACATGCGGCCATTTCCATTACATTTATTTGGCAAGTAAAAGGATTGATACAGAAGGAAACAATTGGCTCGATATGTGTAAACTGCAAAAATCTCTCTTCAAACTGTTTTTTTAACACTTGAAGATGCTTAATAAATAATGATCCGTTTAATTCATTGTTACCTAGCATTTTCTTCATATGTGGGAAATGCGCGAGAGAATTGATCTGCACAATCAAAAAAATATCAACAAATCCAATTTAGCTTTAAATGACTTTACAGAGCTTATCATTTCAGCTATGTTTTTGTTTTTTCTCTGCAACTCCAAATTTAAAGAATTCAATTTTTCCATGATGTCTGTGAGAAATCCCAAATCAATCAGCCAGCGAGAGTCAGCTAGTTCATCATAATTTTCCTTTCTATCGTTTATAAATGTATTTATTTCTTCAATTAAACTCACAAATCTTGTAAGAACCTTTCCTTTACTGAGCCAACGTACTTCAGTATGCAGAATAAGATCATGTTCTTTATCTTCAGTATGTTCTAATAGGGCCTTGAAAAGTCGGTGTTGCAAAGGAGCTGCCCGAATAGAATTGATTATTTTTTTAACTATTTTCAAAACGTGTTCAAATGGCAATATTTTACAACACAGAGCTTCCTGTGGATAATACAGTGGTAGGACATAAAGTTTGAAAATGATTCATCCTTCTTGCAGAGGGCAATAAATCCTTTGTTTTTACCTACCATTGCTGGTGCCCTATCGGTGGTTATCGCAGACAACTTGTGCAAAGGCATATTTATTGACTTGGCGTATGTTCTGAATGTATTATAAATATCCTCACCCCTTGTCTGTCCTTTCATAGGTAATATTTGCAACATATCCTCTTTTACTGTGAAGTTACTAAATACCATTCTCACCATAACTGCTAACTGTGCGGTGTCTGATATATCTGTTGACTCGTCAAATTGTAGCGAGAACCAGTCACATATTTCCAAATCAGTCTTTAACTGAGTTTGTATGTCTGTTGAAATTGCATGTATTCTTCTTGTGACGGTGTTATTTGACAACTGTAAGTCTTGTATTGCTTAGACAATCTCACATTTGTTAGAAAATCCATCAAACAAACAATCGGCACCAGTCAAAAATAGTTATTTAACCCTGAGAGCGCTACGAGAAAAAAATATAATTGTCTATCTAGTGCTGAGATATATTTACGATTCGGACGTTCGTGATAAATATTTATTTTAAACAAAAAAAAAACAAAAAAAATATATTTTTACA
>OX463848.1:45721915-45874023 GCA_949825065.1 Odontocerum albicorne
TATTATATATATATATATATATATATATATATATATATATATATATATGATATATATATATATATATATATATATATATATATATATATATATATAATAAATACAGTAGTAAAATATCCAAATGGCGATCACCTCTCATCTCTTTATTCAACTGGACCAGACTAGAGTTATGCGGATAAGTGCCAATTATTGGGGGAAATGTAACAATGTTAGTTTTAAAAGAAGAACGTCAATATACCAGTACTTAAAACTTTTAATAAAAAGATACCTTTATGCATGCCAGAAGGGCTGCCTCGGGGTGACGCGACGGTTAAAGTACGGCGAGGATATTAAGATGTACGCATTTGTAATCAATCATATCATCCCATTTGTAATCAATCATATCATTCTATTTGTAATCAATCATATCATCCTATTTGTAATCAATCATATCATTCCATTTGTAGTGAATCATATCATTCCATTTGTAATGAATCATATCATTCCATTTGTAATGAATCATATCATCCCATTTGTAATGAATCATATCATTCCATTTGTAATGAATCATATCATTCAATTTGTAATGAATCATATCATTCCATTTGTAATGAATCATATCATTCCATTTGTAATGAATCATATCATTCCATTTGTAATGAATCATATCATCCCATTTGTAATGAATCATATCATTCCATTTGTAATGAATCATATCATTCAATTTGTAATGAATCATATCATTCCATTTGTAATGAATCATATCATCCCATTTGTAATGAATCATATCATTCCATTTGTAATGAATCATATCATTCCATTTGTAATGAATCATATCATTCCATTTGTAATGAATCATATCATTCCATTTGTAATGAATCATATCATTCCATTTGTAATGAATCATATCATTCCATTTGTAATGAATCATATCATTCAATTTGTAATGAATCATATCATTCCATTTGTAATGAATCATATCATTCCATTTGTAATGAATCATATCATTCCATTTGTAATGAATCATATCATTCCATTTGTGATTAATCAATCATTCCAGAGTTTATTTAATCATTATTTGTTTATTTCATTTTCTCCAGACGTTTATTGTCTTCTTTCTAACAACATGCTCAAAGTACTCGTACGTTAGAATCCTTTTTCTGCGTGTCATTGAAAGTGTTTCGGTAATCTCCAATTGTTGGATGATAGAAACGTTGGTGCGCCTCGCGGTCCACGGGATGCGGACCATCCGCCTCCTGCACCGCATCTCCTTCTCTCTCGTCGTCCATGTCTCTACTCCATACGGTACTCCATACAGTACTCCATACAGTACTCCATACAGCGGTTTTTCTGAGAATAAACCGATTTGTTCACATCTTTGTCAGATTTGAATCAAATATGTATTTCTAAAATGAATGGAGAACGGGGGAGAGGTAGACCGAGGTATTACAGTTGTATATTATAGTTTGAGAGAAAGGTAAGAAGTATGATATACTCGATACCTCGGTGCTGGTGTTGAAATCCTCGAATGGTTTGGTGCTGCATTATTTGACGAGCCTTTATATTAGAGATATGATCTAAGAGGAAAGTGCAGCGCTCATTCGTTTGCATCTCATAGTGTGAATGCACGCGAGTGATAAAACAACCTTAAACTGGACGAACTCCGCTATATTTTCCATATATTTTAAGATTCAAAGTTGTCAGTTTCGAAATCTCTGAATCAACATCCTTCTCAGTTTTTTATGACTTTTGGATTCACTGATGTTTCTTTCAACCTAAAGTTCTAACCTTTCAATATGATGTTTCTTTCAACCTAATGTTCTAGCCTTTCAATATGATGTTTCTTTCAACCTAAAGTTCTAACCTTTCAATATGATGTTTCTTTCAACCTAATGTTCTAGCCTTTCAATATGATGTTTCTTTCAACCTAATGTTCTAACCTTTCAATATGATGTTTCTTTCAACCTAATGTTCTAACCTTTCAATATGATGTTTCTTTCAACCTAATGTTCTAACCTTTCAATATGATGTTTCTTTCAACCTAATGTTCTAACCTTTCAATATGATGTTTCTTTCAACCTAATGTTCTAACCTTTCAATATGATGTTTCTTTCAACCTAATGTTCTAACCTTTCAATATGATGTTTCTTTCAACCTAAAATTCTAACCTTTCAATATGATGTTTCTTTCAACCTAATGTTCTAACCTTTCAATATGATGTTCTCCGTTCTCAGTGAGTTTCTCAATTCTAAACAACGTCTGAGTTAAGTTTTACAGTTTATTTATAAAAAACTTGGCCATTTTCAGGTAATCTGGGCTTCTCGCGACATACTCGTATGGTATTGGTTCTATCGAGTCAAAATTTAGTTCACTTTTGACCTGTAGGAATCCATGAAAAAAGGCAAAAAAATACGAAAATTCATAACACACACATTTTTTATACTTTTTATTAATGATAATATATTTTTTTCTTCCTTAAACTAACTAATGTACCTTGATGTATGTCTTTATTAAATTCACATTATGAAATTACTGATTAAATTAAGCTTCATTTCTTATTATATTTTACTGCTGAAGAAGATTTCATCACCAAACAGAAATGTGAACTGATCAAGACGTTTATTTTATTTTACTATAAATTATCAATAAATAAAAATTATCAGTAAATTACAAATCATCGAATAATTTTAAATCATAAGTATATTACAAATCATCAATAAATTACAAATCATTTATAAATTATAAATAACAAATAATCCATAACTTAATATTTATGTTAACTTTAATGTGAGAACTACACACCAGTTGATATTGTTGATAAAATTGAAAGGGGTGTTTGAAACAAAAGGTATTTGAAGATATAACTCGGGCATTACACATATTACATATCTAAGAGTAACTTTAACGATTTAAATTGTTTTGCGATTAAAATTACTTAAAGTTATAAACGAAGAAGCTCATGAATAATTCTGAGTCTAATAATACATATATTTTTGAATATTCTGATGTTTTTTTATTCCAAGTGTCTGACTGCGAAATACCGCCGAACACATAATACACGTTATGGCACTGAAAGAAAGGTGTAATATTCAATTCCGTGTATTGATGTTATTGCCAAAGTTGATGTAAATATTACATTTGTATGAAGAAACTTCTTAAGTGAAAGCAATTAAACATGTAGGGTTAGGTTAGGTTAGGTTATCTACAACGCAGTTTGTGGTCCGGTTAGGTTATCTACAACGCAGGTGTGTGGTCCGGTAGGTTAGGTTAGGTTATCTACAACGCAGGTGTGTGGTCCGGTAGGTTAGGTTAGGTTATCTACAACGCAGGTGTGTGGTCCGGTAGGTTAGGTTAGGTTGTCTACAACGCAGGTGTGTGGTCCGGTAGGCCGTAGACACTATCGTCTTATCATAACATATAAGAGTGGAGGCATCGAGGTTGTTTTATTGCTATGGATCAAGAACTGTTCAATCATCTCTCTTATATTCTTACTAATGTTATGTTCTTAGCATAATTTAAATTAAATTTATCATAATTTAAATTAAATTTATACTGCATAATTTAAATTAAATTTATACTGCAGAGTAAATATTAAAACAAATACAACTCAAAGTATTTTCATTTCAAGAATTATTTCTTCCTCGCAATGGTAAAAATATCCTAAAGGTTTCTACCTTATATGAGAGGATAATATGGTATGAAAGAGAACTACGCACCAGATAGGTAGAACATGAGGGGATAATATGACATGAAACATAATTACACACCAGATAGGTAGAACGGTGAGGTGATAATATGGTATGAAATAGAACTACGCACCAGATAAGTAGAACATGAGGTGATAATATGGTATGAAAGGGAACTACGCACCAGATAGGTAGAACATGAGGGGATAATATGGTATGAAAGGGAACTACGCACCAGATATGTAGAACATGAGGGGATAATATGGTATGAAAGAGAACTACACACCAGATAGATGAGGTGATAATATGGTATGAAATAGAGATATGGTATCACATTGAGGTAGAACCACTCAACGAAGATATAGTATAACATTAGGTAGAAGCTCTCAACGAAGATATGGTATCACATTGAGGTAAATATGGTAACACAATGAAATAACTCCCTTTTGAGAGATTTTTCTCTTCAACTAGGAGAAGCGTGTGCTTTTCGCACTTCTTCCACCCTTCATTGTCAGTTGAAATATCTCATATATTGTCTTTGCATTTTGTGTTCAATGTTCCCTAACTGTCTCCTTTTGATGGTGGATAATACGAGGACTTCGCTGTCTTAATATTTTATTCTAAGATATCATTATTACGCACTTTGTCAACCCAACCCATGAGACTTTCAGCATTCTTCGATATCATTACATTTAAACATCTTCTAGTTTTTTCTGGTGACCTGCTTATGTATGTATAGTATTGTGCCCACGCTTCAACACCATAAAGGTGACCTGCTTATGTATGTATAGTATTGTGCCCACGCTTCAACACCATAAAGGTGACCTGCTTATGTATGTATAGTATTGTGCCCACGCTTCAACACCATAAAGGTGACCTGCTTATGTATGTATAGTATTGTGCCCACGCTTCAACACCATAAAGGTGACCTGCTTATGTATGTATAGTATTGTGCCCACGCTTCAACACCATAAAGGTGACCTGCTTATGTATGTATAGTATTGTGCCCACGCTTCAACACCATAAAGGAATAAAGAGGATAAGTACTCGTAGCAACACAAAACACGCATTCATAAATCAAGAATAAAATCCTTACTATGGAACCGAACCGAGTGATCTCGCATTTTGTAGAAACTACTCGTGCTTCGTGCTTCGTGCCATCTCCACTGTTACGAGTATTTTGATCTACCTGGTCATTATCATTCAGCCAGCAGCTGAGATATTTATACGAGTAATGGGCTAGCTCAACGATTTCATAATACGCATATCATCATCATCATCATCATCATTGTTAACCAGGGTCAATCCACTGCTGGATGAAGGTCTCCCCAAGTTGACTCCAAATAGTTCGTTTTTTTTGCTCGTTGATGCCATGTGATGCTGCCATGCTTCCTGATTTCATCTATCCAGCGTACTTTCGGTCTTCTTCTGGGCCTCTTTATGCCTCTTGGATACCATTGGATTATTTCGGATGTCCATCGGGAGTCTGACATTCTGGCTACGTGTCCTGCCCATTGCCACTTCATTTTATTGCACACCATTATAACGTCTTTTACCTTTGTTATATTGCGAATCCAGGTCTTTCGTTTACGGTCTCTTTTAGTATATCCCAAAACGCATCTCTCCATGCCCCTTTGTGCGGTGTGGAACTTTTGTGTGTTCTTTACTGTGAGCGTCCATGTCTCGCAGCCATACGTAAGTACTGGGAGAATACACTGGTTGTAGACCCTTCGCTTCAAGAATATTGGGAGATTACTTTTGAAGATGTCGTTCAAAGTCCAAATCGGTAGGTAGCATGCTGATCGGACGGTAGTTCTTAAGATCTTCTCGATCACCTTTCTTATGGAGAAGTATTACTGTTGCAGATTTCCAATCTTCTGGAATGTCTTTTTCTAGAAGGCACTTGTTGAAAAGTCTTGATAAGATGGTATCCACTTCTCGACCTGTTTGTTTAAGGACATCAATAGACAAACCGTCGGTACCAGTGGCGTTACCGGGTTTCATTACGTTGATTGCGTATCTGATTTCTCCTGGTAAGATCATCGGGATATTTTAATCCTCAGTTGTTTCTAGATTTGATTTTGTATCAGGTACAGTTACCGTATATGTATCGGCATAACATATAGTTATCTATAAAATTCTTCCGCTCTCTTCAGGATAAGGTCTCGTTGTTTAGTTACAGTATGAGAATTATCAGAAAGTTTAAGTGCAATGATGTGGCGTTTTTCTAGACATATTTTGCTTTAGCTTTTTGAGACTTCTTCTATTCTGAATCGTCCTTTGAACCATTCTTGTATTATATTCGCGGATATCTTTACGAATATTTTTGCGTAGCATTCTATTGATCTCTGAGATGGTGATGTAGAAGCGAGTTGTGTAGGTATAATTTTTCTTCTTTATTTCATAAGATATAATGTTTCCTGCGACAATTTTGATTCTTTTTGAGAATATGCGCCACCGTAGTTTGTTGCACTCTGTACTATCTGTTCTGCTATTGATTCTATTGTAATCGGAAGCTGTGGTTCGCTGAGGATTTCAAATCGATTTTTAAGGTCTAGTTGAAATCCATTTTTATTTTTAGCAAGTACGAGTAGATCATTGTCTATTATCTTTTTCTCCTTTTTCCTAACGTTCAGTTTTGGTGTTTATCCTTATTTTGGCTCTTACTAGGCGATGATCGCTGCCCGTTTTAAAGCTGTACAGTTCTGGACAGTAAATATTTTGTTCGGCAGGATGTAGTCAATTTCACTCGTGTTGCCTGTTGGACTTTTCCATGTCCATTTTCTGGAGTCTTTCTTTTTGAAAAATGAATTCATAACACAAAGTGTATTGCTTTGAGCAAACTCTATAAGCCTGTTTCATTTCTCATTTCGGGTGCCTATCCCAAATTTTCCCACTGATTCGTCATCTTTGTGGAGACCGCCGATTCTTGCGTTGAAATCTCCGATAACTCATTTAAAGTGAGATGTGTTTGCATCGTACATATTTTGAATATCTTGATAGTACTCCATATACGAGTATATGAAATATATGGAGTACTATCCGCATAACATACGAGTATATATGAAATTAAGTCAGACATTCCATGATTATAAATTGCGACATTTTCTTGAATTCAGTGTGGTGTAACATATGTTATGTTATGTTACGATGTGCCATTGGTGGAATATAAAAGAGCATGACTCAACAGTCCGTCATCGAAAGACTGGACTCGACTCGACTCGACTCGGTGGTGCCTCCGAAATTGAAGAACCGATTCAAAATAAGAACAAATAAAGTAAGTTATGGTTTTGAGTGTGATATTAATTCCGATTCCACCCTTTAAGAGTATCTACTCGTACGAGTATATGTTAAAGTTGAGTTGATGACTAATACTAATACGTAATAACACACACTACAGTTTGCTGTTCAGAGAGGGTTTCCAGTCATAGACTTGGTTTCCAACTGCAAATATATTCTTCGGGTCCACTCCAGCCTTAACAGACTGCAGAAGGTGTTTTCCAATCGTAGACACGGACTTCTCGTACCACCGTCTTCTGGTTTTACCGACACCGTGATGATGGGACATGGAACCTGGAAATAGAATTTAAAATAAAAACACGATACTTTGAAATGGGATAGATGCATCTTATGTTGTTTCTCCCCTTCAGAGTTTAGTGTGACAATCTCCGTGGTCTAGGTGGTAAGACATTTGTCTTCCAACCCATAAATTGCGGGTGTGATTCGTATTGAGTTTGATTTTATTTCTTTATAAACGGTTCAATAAACCTTATTGCAATAAAAATAAAACAACCTGTGAGCGATTCAATATATTATAAAAAAACAAAATTAAAAAAATTAGCGTAACTATGGCACATTAAAATATACACGTGCATGTAAAGAAATAATTATAGTAACAATACGTAAACATGCGAGTACACACGTCACACTCTTACAAAAATGCTAAAATTTTATTATATTCATATTCACTAATACAATACGGGACTATCTAAAGGCAGACAACCCGCAAATCACCAAACAGGGCGTCACTTTTGACGTTCATGTGAAGAGATTCCAGTTTGGTTTTTCCTTAATTGGATTGAAATATTCCATCTTAAACACACGATTATTTCTGGTTGGTAAGAATAGATACTCGTAATAATCAGGCTGTGCTGCATACAGCGGAAGTGTTATATAATATTTCTGGTTGGTAAGAAGAGGTACTCGTAATAATCAGGCTGTGTTGCATACAGCGGAAGTGTTATGTAATATTTCTGGTTGGTTGAGAAGAGGTACTCGTAATAAATCAGGCTGTGCTGCATACAGCGGAAGTGTTATATAATATTTCTGGTTGGTAAGAAGAGATACTCGTAATAATCAGGCTGTGCTGCATACAGCGGAAGTGTTATATAATATTTCTGGTTGGTAAGAAGAGGTACTCGTAATAATCAGGCTGTGCTGCATACAGCGGAAGTGTTATATAATATTTCTGGTTGGTAAGAAGAGATACTCGTAATAATCAGGCTGTGCTGCATACAGCGGAAGTGTTATATAATATTTCTGGTTGGTAAGAAGAGATACTCGTAATAATCAGGCTGTGCTGCATACAGCGGAAGTGTTATATAATATTTCTGGTTGGTAAGAAGAGGTACTCGTAATAATCAGGCTGTGCTGCATACAGCGGAAGTGTTATATAATATTTCTGGTTGGTAAGAAGAGATACTCGTAATAATCAGGCTGTGTTGCATACAGCGGAAGTGTTATGTAATATTTCTGGTTGGTTGAGAAGAGATACTCGTAATAATCAAGCTGTGCTGCATACAGCGGAAGTGTTATATAATATTTTATTGTATTTTACACATAACAAAAAATATGTTCTACATCTTTTGTGAAAAACAACAATCGGTAATTTAATTTGGACACACAATTTTAATGGATCTGAGTTTGTTGCCTTTCATTTGTCGTGTCCCCAGTAAACTAGGCTTTAGCCTGTATCTCACTGAGAACATATACTCGTATGTTAGCATGAAAAAATAAATCGATACTTCTTTCCGATTTTTTATTATATAAAACCCCGTTGCACATTCTCATCAACCTGACAAATAGTGACACTCAGTTACTTACCATATGTGTACATCACGCGAAATCAAACTCCTCACACTTCATCACTCCAGACAGACCAAAAACATTCACCCCACAATGTACCGCCCAAAATGTACCGCACAATGTACGAGTATGTTATGTATCTCGATCGTATGGTATGTCGGATTGGATATAAAGAGGAAAAGAAGGAAGGAAGGTGTCACGACGCTCACCTTTCAAGTTGATGGACTCCTGTTTCGCAATGCCGTGGAGGCGTTTAATCATCTCCATCATGTTAACGTTATGTGGACACGGCAGGCTGTAGTAGATGTAAAGGCAACATCCAGTCCCGTAGGACTGCGCTATCCGGAACATCACGAGAACCCTGTAGACGCCGAGCTTGGAGCACTCCAGCAGGAGCTGGGTGCGTATCCTTTTTGACAGCTCGATGACGTTGTTCCAGGGGATGGACACCTCCATTGAATCTACAAGCACGTTCACATCAAATGCTAAATCCTGAAAACAATGTTTAGATTAAAATAAGTATGGATGTAAAAGAAATACATTTTATTAATTTAGTTTTTTAATATTAGTCACATACTATATTTTGGCTGTTCTTAAATTCGAGAGAGAGAGATATATCACTATTTATCGTATCGAAATAAGATCGTGTAATATCTTACCCTGATGTAGCCTATGATGAAGGTCAGGTTGTATCCTCTCCGGCCGTTCTCGGCACCCGCCGGCAGCCCTCCGTAGCTCTTGGCCAATGCGTTTATCTTCCGTTGCTGATTCGTGACAGTTTCCTTGTCTCCCTCGTACAGAAGTGTTGCCATACATACTTGATCAAACGAATACCCTTTCAAATTCCTGACTATTGACTTCTTCAGCTCTTCAATAAACTTATGATACTTGGATACGCCTCCCCGCACTGCCATCCCGAGCTGGAAATGTTCATTGTCCATAAACCTGAGACTCGAAGGATGCAACCCTTTCCTCGCCGATTCCTTCAGAAAACTAACGCCCGATTCAAAGTTAGGGAATAGAAGGGATCCATAAAGCGTAACTTCAGGCGCGCGATGTATTTTAAGACAAACTTCGGTGATAACACCGAGATTGCCCTCTGAGCCCAAGATCAAATGGTTGAAGTCTGGTCCTGTCGACATTCGCGGTGCATTACTCCACTTTTCCAAAACACCTGACGGAGTAACTAACTTCGCGTTCAGAACAATATCTTCGATATTCCCATACTTGTTCTTCTTCATACCACTCGCCCTGGTTGATACCCAGCCTCCTAGAGTGGAAAACTCCTTGGAGTCTGGCTCGTGACCTACTGTGAAACCTATTTTGAGAAGTTCTCTATCTAAATCTTGTCCGACGATCCCGCTTTCAGCACAAACGATAAGGCTTTCTTTGTCAACCCATAATATTTCGTTCATCAGGGTCGTAGACAGGACGATGATAGGTCTCTCTTCATTTTCAGGGCATCCAGCTGCCCCTGTGACGGCTGTCCCCCCGCCGAACGGAACAATAACGATATTATTGTCGCTGGCAAATCGTACTAGTTCTACGACTTCTTCGTGACAAGTGGGCCAGGCGACAGCATCCGGCAATCTCTTGAAGCTGTTAGATCTTGCTGCTAATATTGCCTCGTTCGCTTGGTCGTGGCAGTGGTTGAATCTGACTTTCCATTCAGTGGATATATCTATTCCAAGATCCTTTACTGCTTCTATGTACTCCTCTTTGAGTATACTCTTGAGGCTTTCGTTTTCTTCTGGCATGCTCTCTCGCGTTACCAGGAGGCCGTGTGTCAGCATGGCTCCTATTTTCGAATTGAAGTAATCTATGAAGAATGGAAATTTGCTTGGGCATTGCGGGTACCTGAAATATGTTTCAGTATTTTTTTATTATGTTCAACCAGCGATACTAAAAACTAAACGTAATATTTATTAAATATGTTATGTTATGATATGGTATGGCATGGTATGGTATAGTATGGTATAGTATGGTATAGTATAGTATAGTATAGTATAGTATAGTATAGTATAGTATAGTATAGTATAGTATAGTATAGTATAGTATAGTAGAAATGTTGATTTTTATCGACTGACAATTATTAATGGAACATAAGACACAAACACGAAAAAAACAGTTAAATTATTGTCGTTGCTCGAATTTATGACCCATTTACTGTTTTATTTAACAATTATTTTCAGAATGAACATGAAGATGCCGCGCCGAGTGGATCCGGGCCCGGACCCGGCCCGGGGTTCGGGCTAAACGTTAGTGGTTAGTGATTAGCTAAATATTAAATAAACTCTTTGATTTATTCGTATTTCTATTTTAGTACAATAAAAAACTCGTAGCGGTTGTTTACTAGCGAGTTCGGTTTTGATATTTTGTACATAAATATTTCAAAGACAAAAATATTTCAGGGTGCGTTTTATGTTCCAGGCCGATTTCTTTGGCCGTCATTTTGATTTGACTGTTATTTGTCAGTTCATATTTAATAATCGTAGAGAATGGTCAATAACAATTTATTATAAAACGTTTAATTTTTCAACAACGTGTTGAAGTTATTAAAACATTTAATTTAAATAATTGTTCAATTGTGAATATGCGAAGAAAATTGCGTATTTTTTTTTGTTTAAATCATGTGCCAAGCAAGTCAATTATTCAGCGTGTAATGAATAATTTTGAAGATTTGCATACACTGGAAGATAAAGCAAAGTCTGGGAGACAACGTCCCCAACGTACGCTAGAAAAGATTGATGCAGCGAGGCAGTGTTGGCGAACGTCCGTGCACCTCTCATCGGCGCCATGCGCAAGAATTGGGAATGTCTCCATCATGTTTGTTAAAATTTATCAAAAAAGATTTGCATTTTTATCCGTATAAAATTCAATTGACACAAGAGCTACATGAAAATAACCATAAATAGCGGCGAGATTAGAGCGCTCGGGTTTTACCGGTCGATATAGATGACCATCATTTTTGCCAAAAAATCATCATGAGCGACGAGGCGCATTGCTAATTTAATATTTAATAATCGTAGAAGATTCGACTTGGCTGGCTTTGTAAATAAACAGAATAGCCGCTATTGGGGCACTGAAAATCCTCAATTGATACACCAACGACAACGTTGGTGTATCAATTGAGGATTTTCAGTGCCCCAATAGCGGCTATTCTGTTTATTTACAAAGGTGTAATGACACCCTCGTAGAGGGACTGTATGGTGCGCCATTTGGGCCAACGGCATCACTGAGCCACATTTCTTTGAGGATGCTAGAGGCAATGCTGTAACAGTTACTATCGTGACATGCTGGTAAACTTTCTTGTGCCCAAATTGGATCAATTGGGCCTAGAGCACACGTGGCTCCAACAAGACGGTGCCACATCATACAAAACTCGTGCTACGGTGCTAACTTTGCGAGAAACTTTTCCCGGGCGAATAATGTCAAAAAGTGGCGATATCGACTGGCTCCCACGATCCCTCGATTGGACCGCCTCCGATTATTTTCACTGAGGATACTTGAAGGGAAAGGTGTACACCAACCAACCACAATCCCGGTGCTTAAGGACAACATTCGAAAAGAAATTGTTGAAATAACACCTCTGCGAGAATGTAATGAAAAATATGCTTAAAAGAGTTCGCGTTTGCGCCACGGCCAGAGGCGGCCACTTGTCCGACATTATATTCCATACATAATGGTAAAGATCATATAATCAATCGATTAAATATAAATTATAAAATTGTGTTTCGCTTAAAAGTTATTCAAAAAGACGTCGGCCTGGAACATAAAACGCACCCCTGTATAAGCATTCGTTAGAACATATGTTAATTAGTATAAAGAATTTTACCTGTTTCCCGACAATTGGACTACGTCATCTGGCAGTTCGAATTCCACCTCCTTGTAACCCCACCCGTTCCATTTTAGGACTTCTTCTCTAGAAGACAAATATATATGGTACATTTAAATGTGAGTTTTAAACAATAAAAGTCAAAATAATCCATAGTTAAAGGATTACGCAAACGAGTTTTGGAATTAGACAACCGACATTTGTAAAAAGTTATGTTCGACCAGCAATTGGTCAAGTGCCGGTAAAGTTCTCTTTTTTTTTATTTAAAAAAGCAATCTATAATGCAAATATTTCTCAATTGCTACACCTATACACTAAGAACTAATCTTACCAGTGTTTATATAACATATGATATATTATTATAACTATGAACTAACTCTTTTTTAGTTTCCTACGTGTAATTTTTATTTTTATCAATCTTAATATATTTAATTTCTTAGAAATAGTGAACACCTACATATTATCTTGTAACTAGATAACAATTCTTTCAATAAATTACTTTTATACTAATTACTAAGTTCATACATATCAACTCGTTAAGGCTATTTGCATTCTATCACATTCAGTCAAACCTCGGTTCTCCCTGCTAACACTGTAATATAGGTGGACTAGTCAAGCAAGGTGATGCGTCGGAAGCCTGTGCTTATGACGGAAATGTAGGTCAAACTTATTCTCGTAAGTCCCCAGGGCAGCGATTAGTGGATTTCTGTTATCCTGTTGGCTTTTATAGAACTTAACGGTTCAAGCTAGGATGTGGTGTTTGGAGGATTTTTTCACTCTGTTTGGCGTGAAGTCGGGGGGTGTTTGTTCTGGGACGGGTGTCGAATGACATCCTATGTTAAATTCATTGTTCCGCACTCGTTGAAGCCTTTGGTAATCCGTGTTGCTCCCACTATCCCAAACGGGCAAACCACAGATCAAGATGGGACTGAAAACGGTTATTGAGGAGCTTATTATAGAATAGTGGAATATCGAACTTGATAGAACCCCGATGCTCTTTCGACCCTTCTGTCTGATATAGTATTCAGATGGGGTTTCCACGTCAGTCACCGGTCGAGGTTTTGACCACGTCACACCACTCAAGCAGACAGCCACTGATGAATAAGGGTATCGACGGTACTCTTTCCTTCTCTTTGCGAGAAAATATGACAGCTTCAGTTTTGGTGTAATTGATTCTGAGCCTCCAGTTTTGGTGATGTTCTTCTAGGATCTCGAGGGTCGGTAGGATCTGAAGGTGGCGATTAGCTTGATCTATTTTGAGTTAGGACGAGTAGCATGCCGCACCATCACCAAAGAGTTTGGGGGAGTGTAACTGTTAAATAGGCAGGGTCCAAGTATATATGTACCATAGGTAAGTTTTCTATTAAATATAAATTATATACGAGTATTATATATATTTTTTGGTCCTTTATACACAAATGTATAATTGAGTTTTTCAACCAACCATGCCAGATTTATTTCTCTCATTGTCGCATCCACGATAGATAGACACGTCTTGGATGGAAAGATGGACTGAGTCCTAGTTAATAAGATTTTTAGTACTCTCAGTACCGATTCCCTATTTAGTCAAGTCCTAGTACTCTCGGGACCGATTCCCTATTTAGTCAAGTCCTAGTACTCTCGGGACCGATTCCCTATTTAGTCAAGTCCTAGTACTCTCGGGACCGATTCCCTATTTAGTCAAGTCCTAGTACTCTCGGGACCGATTCCCTATTTAGTCAAGTCCTAGTACTCTCGGGACCGATTCCCGAGAGTACTAGGACTTGACTAAATAGGGACTTCTTATATAGTCAAGTCCTAATGAAACTAAAGAGCAAATTAGGTAATTCCGGTCACTAGATGGCGTGCAAGGAACTAAATGGCTAAGTTGCTGAAAAAGTTAAAGAATTGATCGAAAAATTTGATTACATGTCGTTTACTTCTGACATTTGGTCGAATCTAAGCTCAAATGCCTCTTTGCTTAGCCGGACTTGTCATGGAATAGCAGAAAACTTTGCTAGATCATCAATTGTATTCAAATGCGAGACATTCGACGACCGTCACACTGGTGACATAATTGCTGAAAAATTTGACACGATGCTTTCTGAATGGAATATTAAAAAAGAACAAGTGCATTGCCTAACTCGAGACGAAGGCTTCAATATGAAAAGAGGTATGCGATTAGCAGCATTCAATGACGTGGATTGTACAGTCCACAAGATGCAACTTGCTATTCGCAGTTGTTTACATTCGCCAGAAAACATATAAAACAAAAATGAAACAAAAATGTAAGAAAATTTCGACTCTTTTTAACCATTCCACTATCGCTCAGAAACAACTGCAAAAAAATCAGGACATACTGAATCAACCGCATCTCAAAGTGTTCCAAGATTGTATAACGCGATGGAACAGTACATTTTACATGTTTGAGCGTTTTTTAAAGGTAAAGGATGCCTTAAGTCTTTATATCAATGACAGTGAGATTGACCCTATTTTGCAAGAAGAGTGGAAAATCATGGAATGTTGTATTGAGTTAATAAAACCTTTCGAGGAAGCCACGCGGGAACTAAGCAACTCTCATGCCCTTATTTCATCTGTAATTCCAATAATTCAAATGCTTGGAAAAAAACCTGATGACTATTTAACAAGGTCACACGACTCTGAAAACTGTACTTTCAGCAAAGTTTTCTTCTTTGTTGGAAGAGAACAATTTATCTAACAAGTCATCGCCACCTACTTAGACCCTCGATAATCACAGGTTTTTTACACCAGTGACCGAGGAAAAGATTAAAGAAGATATTTTGAAGATGAGAAACACTGAGGATGACGTTTCAGGTTCTCTTAATTCCGAAGGGGCTAAAAGAATGAGAATGAGAGATTCCTCGGAAAAAGATACGGAACAACCAGGGACGTCCGGTATGGTCAGGAAGCCATGCTTAAAAAACGATCTTGTCATGATGCTGGATTCGTCAAGTGAAGATAAGAGTTAACAAAGATTGACGCGATCAAAAGCTTTTGCAAAGTCATGATACGAACAATCAATCTGATTGCCACTATCTACAGCCCTTGAAACATAGTCGGTGAAGACCATCAGATTAGATTCAGAAGATCTGCCTTTTCTGAAGCCATGCTGCTCATCAATTATATATGGGTCCACTAACGACCTTAGTGTGCGATCCATAAACATTTCTAGGAGCTTAGCTATTGAAGAAAGTATGGTGATAGGTCTGTAGTTGGTTACATCGTCCTTAAAACCATTTTTAAATATTGGAATAACTCGAGTTTTTTTCCATTAACTTGGAAAAGTATGGACTCGGAAGACAAGATTAAATATGTAAGCAATAGGTGCAGAAAGCAATTCACTACAGCCCTTAAGAAAGAATGTAGGCACTCCGTCCGGTCCAACTGCTTTCGTGTTTTTCAACATTTTTATTTGTTTGAGTATATCAAATGTAGTGATGCTTAGGTTAAATCCCGAGAAAGTATGGTGTTCATAAAAAACAAATGCCTCGGAGTCCCTACAATAATCTGTTGAAAAGTAATTTGCGAATGTAGAAGATATTTCGAAACCAGTTATTTGAGAATCGTTACGCATGGATTTAACATGATTCTAAAATAATGATAGTTTTGGTTTACGTACCATTCGACATTCTACGAGTTAAGTTCCTTATGAAGTCTTTATAAGCCGTGCGAATGTTATGTTTGAGCTGAGCGCGAGCACTTTTGAACGCATCGTAGTCACTCAGACGACAAGAGTGCTTCCATTTTCTGTAAAGACAATCTTTAAGTCTAATATTCCTAACGATTTAACTTGTGAAACACCTCGGGTATTGCCATTTACGTAGCTCGTTAGGTTTTACGGGAAAGCACTCATCAAATTACACAATATACATGTAGATACAAATATGCTACCGCCTCGTTCACGTTCAAAGTTGAATATAAGGGATCCCAGTTAATATATCTTGTCTTCAGATATAAGGAATGGAAATCTCCTTTGTCAAATCGCCATTTTTTAAACACTGGATTCTCAAATTTTTTGTGAGAAGCATTTATTTTGTCCTTGATTAAGAAGACTGTGAGATCGAATTCTAGTGCCGGGTGATGAAGATCTTCGGGTACGAGATGAAAAGGGGCGTGTTGCACCTTGGTGCTAATATTTGAATATATTAAATCTAGAAGTCTGCCGTTAAAATTATTGATATTTTTAAATTGTAACAAACTGTAGACAGTTGAAACACACAAAAGTTCGTTTTGAATCCCCCGTGCCCCTATCGCGCTATTTAACACATTGTAATCAGGTACTTTTCGCGACAAGTGATGACGCAATGCGGGTACTTTTAGACTTTTTTGCGCCAAAATTAGACTTTCGTAAAAAAACCATATCTCTCAAACTAATAGGTATTTTTTCGAAAAACTTTTTGTATCTTACTAAGAATAGAACTATCTATATCTTTATTATGCAAAATATGGGTTGCTCTATTTTTTACTCACACAAAATAACTACATTCTAGGTAAACATAGAAAAAAATACTCTTTCACCATCAAAATTATTTTATTCACATAAAATTACAATATAATTACGAAATTTTCAATAGATCTTATAAGAATCTTATAAGATCTTATAAGATCTTATAAGAATCTTATAATAGATAACGCGCAGTTCCCACCCCATTTGGCGACCGTGTTTACAAGTTTCCCGCATACCACCGCTTGGCAAACCAAAACGAGTAAACTCGTCTCCCGCTCTCTACTATAAGACGGGATAGAACGAGTTTTATCGTTTCCCGCAAACAATGTGTTAAGTTAAAATCGCCAAGCATTACCACTTTTCTATCTCGTGTGTAATTTACATGAGCTAAAATATTGGTACAGAAGAGCGAGTATTTCTCCTCAGTTGTGTTTGGAGGGAAATAAACAACGCATACAAATATTACTAAAAAACTATTTACAGTGATTTTGACCCAGAGATCTTCATTACCCGTTTCAAGGAATGACACTCGTTCAGCAAGAACCGAATCAGAGTTTCTCAATCCGAGTAACACGCCGCCACCACGGTTGGCGGAGACTCCATCAGCGGTCGAGCGATCGCGTCGGAATACTAAATAATTACTATCAAAAAGCTCACGGCTATAGACAGAGGCGTCCAACCACGTCTCGGTAATAACTCGTATTAGCTGGAAACTCAAAGTATTTCTACCACGGCTTCATCATGTACGTGAATGCTCCTATTTCGATATTTGCCAGAAGCGTTCGTATGGTCGGTATCAGGTTTTAAGGTCGCGCGTAGTGCCACCAACGCATTAGATGGTGTGTCGCGAGTTCCGAGCATTCTCTTGTACATTGATTCTTAATCTAAAGATTTAATTAATGGGGCCAAAGGAAATATAGCATCCTGGGCACGCTCTTTAATATGTCCGAATCACCAGTTTGAATATGTTGAAAGGAGAATATATCATACAAAAAAATGCTAGGACGAGTATATTTGGTATTGTGAAAGCTTAATACAGTCTGTGGGCTCAACGTCAACATTTTCATAATGCACAAAACATGTTCGAATTTATAAATGTTATAAATGCAATTAAATTTATAAATGCAATAAATTTATAAATGCACAAAAACATGTTCGAATTTATAAATGTTAAATTTATAAATGTAAACGAGGAAATCTGCGGGCTCCAGTGGTTATCTTGGAGCCCGCAGATTTCCTCGTTTGATCCGGAGATGAGACTGATCTCCGCGTATGGGCGGACACTCCACTCCGCCCACTCCGTCTACTCCATTCACTCCGTCAACTCGGTTTCGGTCCCAATATTTGGAAAAAACATTTTCGACGCTCCGAAACCTTTGTTGTTTCATTAAGGTTATCTCTCCGTTATTTCTATGTATCAGGAAATGAGGATACCCGTGTCCAGTTTGATTCTAATATTCGATAAACTGTGTAGTGAACTTACAGGATTACCCATCCCACTAATAAGTAAGTTTTATTAGGGCGCCGTGGAAAAATCTTAATACACTAAGGGCGCCGTAAATGAAAAAATATTGAAAACAATATTATAATAAATGTAATATTGTTTTCAATATTATATTTATTATAATATTGCAAAGAAAGTAATATGTATACACAAAACAGCGGAAAACGAGAAGAAGAGGAGGAACGGGAGGAATGGAAGGAATGGGAGGAATGGGAGGAATGGGTTAACAATCAGCTAATTAGAAATCACTCTGAAGGTATTTTTTGAAGGCATCCCGAAAAAATGCGCAGTTTTCTGTTCCTCCAAGAGCTAAGATAACTCGTTATAACATTTGTTGGCCGCTTTAACACTTGCCACCCTATGATGGATAGTGAGTGACCAGGACTTACATAATAAAATAATTTTATAGCTAATTACAAAAAGTAGCCTAGCAGATTTGGCGTAATTTTAATTTAAAACATACATTTTTCACTGGATGCTGAGCGTCCAGCACAGTGGCTGGCGGAATTGTTTAGCACAGTAAGGCAAGTGTTAAAAGAGGTTGTTCAGTATATGGTAAATCAAATAATAAAGTACCTGTTCTTCGGTATGCACGGTTTAACCTTGATAGCCGACGGCCCTCGAGACTGTTTCCTGGGATAGTTGCCCTTCTTACGTTTTATTGGAGTCATCTCTAATTCTCTATTCAAACTCTCTTTTTCATCACTCAGTTTTTCAAACGCGTCAACGTTACACGGTTTTACATCCAATCCCGCACTTAAAATCGTGTCACTATCCCGCTTTTTGTTAACTCTCAAATTATCACCGTTCATTTTGAATTTACTCTCGAAAACGATTAACTTTGAAACTTAAAATAAAACCGGGATATTTAGACGATGCCCTGTTGGCTGTTGGCTGTTGGCTCGAGATGATAAAGCAAATGAGTCAGCCACAATATTGTGCAGGGGAATTTATAACTGTTCATATTTGTTATTCATACTTTTTTATTAAGTTATTTCATTGTAAATTTTCAAAAAAATAACTAAAGGACTTTGCAGTCTGGTAAATCAAACTTACAAAATTTAAATAACTTATATTTGAAATTCAAATCAGAGCCGAGGCTCACTATTACAAGTTTCCGGCGACCATCGTATAATATTTATATTTAATACACATATTATATTATGTTTATATTTAATACGTTTTATATTAATATATTATAATTAAATCGATGCCGTTCTTAAAATGGTTGCATATACGATTACCTCAGTAATCCTACCTATAGTTGGTAAAACAACCGTCTTTTGACACGGAAGATGGAAAATCGGTTTAAATTATTTAAAAAAAGGGTTTAATCTGATTTTCAGTATAAACTCGTTTGGCATCATTCTGGTGATCGAAAGAGATTGCCACATAACATTCTGGTGATCGAAAGAGATTGCCACATAACATTCTGGTGATCGAAAGAGATTGCCACGTAACATTCTGGTGATCGAAAGAGATTGCCACATAACATTCTGGTGATCGAAAGAGATTGCCACATAGCATTCTGGTGATCGAAAGAGATTGCCACATAGCATTCTGGTGATCGAAAGAGATTGCCACATAACATTCTGGTGATCGAAAGAGATTGCCACATAACATTCTGGTGATCGAAAGAGATTGCCACATAACATTCTGGTGATCGAAAGAGATTGCCACATAACATTCTGGTGATCGAAAGAGATTGCCACATAACATTCTGGTGATCGAAAGAGATTGCCACATAACATTCTGGTGATCGAAAGAGATTGCCACATAACATTCTGGTGATCGAAAGAGATTGCCACATAACATTCTGGTGATCGAAAGAGATTGCCACATAGCATTCTGGTGATCGAAAGAGATTGCCACATCACATTTTGGTGATCGAAAGAGATTGCCACATAACAAATAGTAATTTGTGTGATAAAATAAAATGCCATAAATTATCAAAATAAAATCTATTTTTAATTTTAAATACCGATTAAGATTACCTAATGATGATAGTAGGCAGCGTTAAGGTTCGCCAGCATCCTATCTCGTCATGGCAGGGTTGAGGTTCGCCAGCATCCCATCTCGTCATGGCAGGGTTGAGGTTCGCCAGCATCCCATCTCGTCATGGCAGGGTTGAGGTTCGCCAGCATCCCATCTCGTCATGGCAGGGTTGAGGTTCGCCAGCATCCCATCTCGTCATGGCAGGGTTGAGGTTCGCCAGCATCCCATCTCGTCATGGCAGGGTTGAGGTTCGCCAGCATCCCATCTCGTCATGGCAGGGTTGAGGTTCGCCAGCATCCCATCTCGTCATGGCAGGGTTGAGGTTCGCCAGCATCCCATCTCGTCATGGCAGGGTTGAGGTTCGCCAGCATCCCATCTCGTCATGGCAGGGTTGAGGTTCGCCAGCATCCCATCTCGTCATGGCAGGGTTGAGGTTCGCCAGCATCCCATCTCGTCATGGCAGGGTTGAGGTTCGCCAGCATCCCATCTCGTCATGGCAGGGTTGAGGTTCGCCAGCATCCCATCTCGTCATGGCAGGGTTGAGGTTCGCCAGCATCCCATCTCGTCATGACTCTTGTGATATAAAGATATCAGCGCTAAAGATTGCAGTGTGGGATGTAACTAGAAAGAAATATGAATTAACTGTTTAATTTTTTTGAGAGGATATGCCTGGACATATAATATTATTTTAAAGAAATATCAAACAAAATGGAATGGATGTGGAACAAATGATCTGCGTAATATGATAATTATGTGACCAGACGTGTAGACGTGTAGACGATGATAGAACAACATCAAACTTCTAGGAGAGGTTCGAAAGGAAACCACTAAATGAGAAAATAATCTCGGATGGTGATCTCAACGGACGGGGGAGAATGAAAGCAATGGGTGTATGGTAGAAGAATATCAGTATCAGGCACGTTTGGCAATGCGAGAATTAGCGACAATGGAGATCAACTGTTGTCCAGTATGTCTAGAAAGCAACCATGCTGTATCGAATACACTATTTTGCCACAAAGAGTTTCACATGTACACATGAAATAGGAGGAACGAAATGTCGACCATTTATGCGGTTGTGTATGAATCCAGATCTCAGGAAATAGGAGGAACGAAATGTCGACCATTTATGCGGTTGTGTATGAATCCAGATCTCAGGAAATAGGAGGAACGAAATGTCGACCATTTATGCGGTTGTGTATGAATCCAGATCTCAGGAAAAATAGGAGGAACGAAATGTCGACCATTTATGCGGTTGTGTATGAATCCAGATCTCAGGAAAATAATATGAATCACGCGAGCATTTGGAGATGCCGAGTTAGAAACTATTCGAAAGGAATAAATGCCCCACCGTGAAAAAATAATTAAAAATATTGGTTAGTATATTTTAGATAAATGCGTTTGAAAGTAAGATTTGATCTTGGATGTCAACATTTAATAAGAACTATCTTCTTATTAGAAGTACTTAACTTAAAACTGGCGAAACTAGAACTAAAAATTGTCTAACGAGGAAATCCGGTTTTATGTTAAGCCAATCAGCCTAGCTTAAGAGTTAATTCGATACTACCTCGACACTAAGACTTGAGGGGAAAATACATTTACAGCTTTTTATCTTTTATAATTCCACTCTACACAAATACGAGTACGAGTACACGGTCTGTACTCTTATCGTATCAGCTGCCCCAATCCTGAGCCTGAGCCTTAGCCTGATCCACGAGTTTACAAAACATGGTTTCCCTACAAAAGCAGTTCTTTTCTTTAGGTGTTTTTTACCGTTCACCCATCTAGAATGCTCTTCGGCATAATAATGTCATCAATAAATATAACATTGAAATCAAATTTTAATTTTGAACATTTATAAATTAACATTAATTTATCATACTTGTATTATTTTCAAGCATTACATGAAATCATTAAATGGGTCACTGTCACTCAACATACATACATGTTACTTATATGGTATGCACATTAAATGGGTCACTGTCACTCAACATACACATATGTTACTTATATGATATTTACATTAAATGGGTCACTGTCACTCAACATATACATATGTTACTTATATGGTATGTACATTAAATGAGTCACTGTCACTCAACATACACACATGTTACTTATATGGTATGCACATTAAATGGGTCACTGTCACTCAACATACACATATGTTACTTATATGATATTTACATTAAATGGGTCACTGTCACTCAACATACACATATGTTACTTATATGGTATGTACATTAAATGAGTCACTGTCACTCAACATACACACATGTTACTTATATGGTATGCACATTAAATGGGTCACTGTCACTCAACATACACATATGTTACTTATATGATATTTACATTAAATGGGTCACTGTCACTCAACATACACATATGTTACTTATATGGTATGTACATTAAATGGGTCACTGTCACTCAACATACACACATGTTACCTATATGGTATGCACATTAAATGGGTCACTGTCACTCAACATACACATATGTTACGTATATGGTATGTACATTAAATGGATCATTGTCACTAACATACACATATGTTACGTATATGGTATGTACATTAAATGGGTCACTGTCACTCAACATACACATATGTTACGTATATGGTATGTATAATACATTAAAGGAAAATTGAAGTCAGATTCAAGAATTTCTTAATTGAAATAAAAACAAGTTGGACTAAAGAAGTAGAAGAAGGAAGAGTAAGATTAATGCTGTGGAGACGCGTGCGCATTGAATACAAGTTGGACTGAAGAAGTAGAATAAGGAAGAGTAAGATTAATGCTGTGGAGACGCGTGCGCATTGAATACAAGTTGGACTGAAGAAGTAGAAGAAGGAAGAGTAAGATTAATGCTGTGGAGACGCGTGCGCATTGAATACAAGTTGGACTGAAGAAGTAGAAGAAGGAAGAGTAAGATTAATGCTGTGGAGACGCGTGCGCATTGAATACAAGTTGGACTGAAGAAGTAGAAGAAGGAAGAGTAAGATTAATGCTGTGGAGACGCGTGCGCATTGAATACAAGTTGGACTGAAGAAGTAGAAGAAGGAAGAGTAAGATTAATGCTGTGGAGACGCGTGCGCATTGAATACAAGTTGGACTGAAGAAGTAGAAGAAGGAAGAGTAAGATTAATGCTGTGGAGACGCGTGCGCATTGAATACAAGTTGGACTGAAGAAGTAGAAGAAGGAAGAGTAAGATTAATGGTGTGGAGACGCGTGCGCATTGAAAACAATTAGTGTATAGTGAATGTTTGACAGAAAGCGGAATGAACGCATATACTCGTACAAAGTGGATGTTTTAAGTAAGATAAGAAAGGAGCTTAAATATAGTTTGGACATGTGAATGATTAAATGATGACCAAGCGAGTATATAGTACAAGACATAAGTGCGCGTGGAAGAGGTGGGCCGAGGTAAACGTGATTGGACGAAATGGACCAGATTTCGAATGAAGTTAAAGCGAGAAGTATGAATAATATAATATTGCGCATGACGAGATATATTAATGTGGAGGGGGCAAAATATGTTTTTTTGGAGAGACGATGTTGGATATCTATTCTCTCTGCCTCCCCTGCAAAGGACACGGTGTGATGATACGTTTGTATTTAATTAAAAACGAATTTAGGATAATATTATATTCACGTATATTTTATCATATCAAAATACATTGTCATATACTATATGGTAATTAAATTGTGTAATATTAGTTATTTTATACTCATATTCATATTACATATATACATATATGTACATATAGTACATAACATATGTTACATACACAGCATCACGTCATTAACATATTCCGTATTCAGTAATGTACGAGTATTGTACCCCCGTGTACGAGTATTCTTCTCATTGCACACATTTTCATATTACATATATACATATATGTACATATAGTACATAACATATGTTACATACACAGCATCACGTCATTAACATATTCCGTATTCAGTAATGTACGAGTATTGTACCCCCGTGTACGAGTATTCTTCTCATTGCACACATTTTCATATTACATATATACATATATGTACATACATAGCATATGTTACATACACAGCATCATGTCATTAACATATTCCGTATTCAGTAATGTACGAGTATTGTACCCCCCCCCCCCCCCGTGTACGAGTATTCTTCTCATTGCACACATTTTCATATTACATATATACATATATGTACATACATAACATATGTTACATACACAGCATCACGTCATTAACATATTCCGTATTCAGTAATGTACGAGTATTGTACCCCCCCCCCCCCCGTGTACGAGTATTCTTCTCATTGCACACATTTCTACACATTATTTCGGCTTTGATTAGTCATGTTCTACGTACACATTTATTTCATTACCATACATCATAGTTGGCACCACCAAACTACTATTATGGACCTTTGAATCTTAGCAGACTTAGATATTATCCGTTCGACTATATAAGTGCCTCGTTGACTTTCTTTCGTTATGCTACACGCCGTTCTATGTCCCTCTTAACTCTATCATCATCTGTGAAAATACTCGTACTGAAATAGTGGAATCCATCAACTTGCTCCCATCTTTAACTATTCACGCACACATATGGTATCTTATTTATTGTTCTTTCATCATTACCTTGAATTAAGTATTAAAGGCGGACAGAATTGGCAATATCGAACTTTGATAAAACCTTAACATTTTGATTAAGCGTCACGAGAACGTCACTTGAAAACGTGAGTCAAATTGTCCTCGGCGCGATGTGTTTGTCAATAATAGTAGGTTCGAGTCCCGGGGTGGAGCGCTCATAAGGAGAGTCAACTCTTTACGGTGCTGTACGCATGATCCTTTTATTATTATTATTATTATTATGATTACAGAATATTTTGTTTCTGATAACAGAACCTAATTTAGCTTACACATATTTTTTAATTTCATAGAATACCACAATGATTAGAAAGTGGCGAGAGAATAATAATTAACGAATTTAGAGACAAAACTCGTCATCTTGGTAGAGAAAAGGAGAATTATTGAGATAAAACTCGTCATCTTGGTAGAGAAAAGGAGAATTATTAATTAGTCGCGAGGCACTTCAAGAATCAGATTTAATAGGAAATTGGAAAAATGGAAGTTGGTCAAGTTGAAAGTTTCAAGAAAAGCTATCGATTTTGCAGTGAAACTATATAGTATCATTCCTAGAGGAGAAAACTAAAGTTTCAGAAGATCTACTTAAAATGACTGGTCCAGTAGAAAAAGGGACATTGAATCATTTGTGTGTTAAATTTTCCAGTCGTTCAATCTCTTATTATCATAGTTCAAAAAACAGACTTAACATATTTACACAAAAAATTAAACTAACTTATGACAAAAATCCGACGACGCGAAGATAATGCGCCGACAAAAAAAAATTACCACCATTTTTAACAAATCTTTGAATACTCATCAGCGAGTAACATACATGAATTCAAAGATTTGGGCGTAACCTTTGACGTCGGACTTATGTAACATACGTTCGTTAACCATGTCTCGCGGCTGGTGTTGGACTGTAAACTGTAAACTACTCGGTTTTATAATAATAATGTCAAGAGAATTGAACAGTACCGATATCCTGCGTTACTTGGACAAACACTTTAATTAGAACCAAATTAGAATATGTATCAGCAGTTTGAACTTCTCTTCAGCTCTAATATAAGAATATTAAAGAACAAATTTAAAAATAAACCCTCAAATATCCGTAATACAAAACAAAACGTGATTACCTAAAATATGCGCACCATTTCGTACTTCTCACGGTGTGCCTCGGAACAAGAAGGCAAGACTCGATTGCGATATTCCTATTGTAGGTTCTTTAAGGTAATTTTAACAATCTCGCGATACTTGGAATACGAAGTTTATATGTCCCTGATAAATGTAGGCGTGCAAGGAATCACCCTCGGTTCTACATACCGACTAACAGAACGAATATCATGGCTAAACACTCAGTCACGCGTGGTAGAGATATTGAACCAATTGAATGACCCTGTGGATATATTATCGGCACCGCCTAGCAGTATGAGAAGAATCCTGGCTGATGTTCTTCCTTAGGAATCGTCGTTGCTGGGCCTCGTACTCGAGGACCCCCTCGCCATTCCGACGCCAATTCTGTTGGAAAGCGAAGCTGTGCCGTGGAGTTTATGTTTCTTTCTTCTTTTTTTTCTCCTCTTTGAGCGAGTGAACCGTTGCACACCGGCAAACTCACCGGCCACACCGGTGTACTGGACCCGATGGCACACCTGAAATGAGACTATAAGAGCATACCGGCATGTTTCCCCCCTTTTTTAAAGAATAGATATGACCGAAGTCATAGGTTAAAGTCATAGGTTACCGAAGTTATACCCCCAAATACCAGGCAGCAAAAATGCCTGTGTCATTCGGGAGGAAAATCACAGCGCGGGGTTCCAATCGGCGACCTTCCGCATGAAAGTCCGAAGAGTCTCGTCTGGCAGATAATATAACTTCTTATCGTTCCAAGTTTGGGAAGGTTAATCTATCCAAGACTCTCATCTGGCAGATAAGATAACTTCTTATCGTACCAAGTTTGGGAAGATTAATCTATCGAAGACTCACCTGGCAGATAATAAAACTTCTTATCGTTACAAGTTTGGCAATATTAATCTATCGAAGACTCTCATCTGGAAGATAATATAACATCTTATCGTTCCAAGTTTGGGAACATTAATCTATCGAAGACTCTTATCTGGCAGATAATATAACTTCTTATCGTTCCAAGTTTGGGAACATTAATCTATCGAAGTCTCTCATCTGGCAGATAATATAACATCTTATCGTTCCAAGTTTGGGAAGATTAATCTATCGAAGACTCTCATCTGGCAGATAATATCACTTCTTATCGTTCCAAGTTTGGGAAGATTAATCTATCGAAGACTCTCATCTGGCAGATAATATAACTTCTTATCGTTCCAAGTTTGGGAAGATTAATCTATCGAAGACTCTCATCTGGCAGATAATATAACTTCTTATCGTTCCAAGTTTGGGAAGATTAATCTATCGAAGACTCTCATCTGGCAGATAATATAACATCTTATCGTTCCAAGTTTGGGAACATTAATCTATCGAAGACTCTCATCTGGCAGATAATATAACTTCTTATCGTTCCAAGTTTGGGAACATTAATCTATCGAAGTCTCTCATCTGGAAGATAATATAACATCTTATCGTTCCAAGTTTGGGAAGATTAATCTATCGAAGACTCTCATCTGGTAGATAATATTACTTCTTATCGTTCCAAGTTTGGGAAGATTAATCTATCGAAGATTCTCACCTGGCAGATAATATAACTTCTTATCGTTCCAAGTTTGGGAAGATTAATCTATCGAAGACTCTCATCTGGCAGATAATATTACTTCTTATCGTTCCAAGTTTGGGAAGATTAATCTATCGAAGACTCTCATCTGGTAGATAATATTACTTCTAATCGTTCCAAGTTTGGGAAGATTAATCTATCCAAAACTCTCATCTGGTAGATAATATAACTTCTTATCGTTCCAAGTTTGGGAAGATTAATCTATCGAAGACTCTCATCTGGCAGATAATATTACTTCTTATCGTTCCAAGTTTGGGAAGATTAATCTATCGAAGATTCTCACCTGGCAGATAATATAACTTCTTATCGTTCCAAGTTTGGGAACATTAATCTATCGAAGACTCTCATCTGGCAGATAATATAACATCTTATCGTTCCAAGTTTGGGAAGATTAATCTATCGAAGACTCTCACCTGGCAGATAATACAACTTCTTATCGTTCCAAGTTTGGGAAGATTAATCTATCGAAGACTCTCATCTGGCAGATAATATAAGTTCTTATCGTTCCAAGTTTGGGAAGATTAATCTATCGAAGACTCTCATCTGGCAGATAATATAACATCTTATCGTTCCAAGTTTGGGAAGATTAATCGATCGAAGACTCTCACCTGCCAGATAATATAACATCTTATCGTTCCAAGTTTGGGAAGATTAATCTTTCGAAGACTCTCATCTGGCAGATAATATAACATCTTATCGTTCTAAGTTTGGGAAGATTAATCTATCGAAGATTCTCATCTGGCAGATAATATAACTTCTTATCGTTCCAAGTTTGGGAAGATTAATCTATCGAAGACTCTCACCTGGCAGATAATATAACTTCTTATCGTTCCAAGTTTGGGAATATTAATCTATCGAAGACTCTCATCTGGCAGATAATATAACTTCTTATCGTTCCAAGTTTGGGAAGATTAATCAATCGAAGACTCTCATCTGGCAGATAATATAACATCTTATCGTTCCAAGTTTGGGAAGATTAATCTATCGAAGACTCTCATCTGGCAGATAATATAACATCTTATCGTTCCAAGTTTGGGAAGATTAATCTATCGAAGACTCTCATCTGGCAGATAATATAACTTCTTATCGTTCCAAGTTTGGGAAGATTAATCTATCGAAGACTCTCATCTGGCAGATAATATAACTTCTTATCGTTCCAAGTTTGGGAAGATTAATCTATCGAAGACTCTCATCTGGCAGATAATTTAACTTCTTATCGTTCCAAGTTTTCTCTAATACATCTTCTTTTAATAATGAAATATTTAATCTGGTGTCGGCCGCGAGGGAAGGGTTAACCAGTGTACACATAACATACTCGTGCGTGGTGTGTAGTGTGTGTACCACCATATGTTAGTGTTCCGCTGTAGTGCTGTACGAGTACACATAACGTACGGAGAGAATAGAGAATAGTTTGTGGAGGTCAGCATGAGGCGTACAAGTAAAAGAAGGAAAAACATTATTTATCAAAGGTTTCGGCTTTAACTTTTTACAACTTCGCATGAGAATATTTATTTATAAATTGTTTTGTTATTTCACTAATTACTCGTACATTATTCATCGCTACTTTTCTTATTATAAAGTAGCATTGATAATATAATAAACCGAGGGTTTCGGCTTAAAGTTTACGTATCACCATATCAGAAAAAATAAATAAGAATTGAATTTAAATTACAAGAGTAAAACTACACCAGTCTGATTAAAGTATTGCTTTTGTGACAAACCGGGATCATTCCGCATAAAGAGAGCCTCGGGATAGGAGGTAGAAACACGTAAAGTGGGGAGAAATGTAATAAAAACGTAATAATATAACACTGGTAAACTTGTGAATATTCCGATTGATATGTTTTTGAAACACTTTTTTCAAAATTCAATCCATTTATTACTTATTTCTTATCTAAAAAGCATGAAAAGTTCTTCTTATGGAGGTACCGTCTCCTATCGGAAATCGGCCATGATCACGGAGGTTGACAATCCTTATCTTGTTCACTGCAGCACGGAATGATTAAGTAACATACGAGTAGAACCGCACCGCACCGCACCCAGCCCATTCCCGTCCAGTAACTTCTTAAACCGAGATACGAGTATGTTATCCTCCTCTGTCTCATTTGTTTTTCTTTTGCGGTCGCGAACGCGATCGGAGTCGAACAAACATAAATTTTACCAACATTTTCCATACAAACTATCAATTTACAAGAACATATTAAATATTATATAATGATTTACATCAAATTTCACCTACAGATCTACACATACAAGATATCAAATGTCTATATCATTGTACCACATACAAGGGTGGCCGCACATGTATCATTACACGTCCGATACAATCTCATCTGTACCACTATCTACTATTTACTGTTTACTGTCATTCACATCTAGTTATCTTCCCCTATGTCGAAATATTTTAATTAAAAAAAAAATATTACAAATTTACATAATAATTGTACACAAGATTAACAATCTAAATCAGCGATACTATAATACTTTAGCGGAATGCTTTATTGATACGATTGTTTTGTATTTAAAATAAAATACGTCGATTCAGGAATGTGGAAAGTGAGAGTGAACAATCAATGAATAGTAAACAGCAATGAATGGTCAAGTGAATAATAATCTTTATTTGTCGATAAGTAGGTATTTATAGATGTGCGTGAATGCGCCCGCAACACACATTCTATCTCACTCCTGCGCGTGCCGAGGTGTTTGCAGACGTTGCTAATAATATAGTGGGTAGAATATTTATTGGCGAGACGGTGAGACAACGCGATGCGTTCTCTTTCCACCGTGGAATGTAACGTAAATATTATTTGCGTGTAAACAATATTGATGTTCTGGTATGCGAACTTTGGACATATCCAAAGTTCGTTTCGTCGGTCGTTGACCGTGCATGTTGACAATATTTAGGGACGACGGTATTTCCTACACTACCATTATACTCGTAATTACATAAAAACAGTACAACCATTATTAGGTCAACCGTAAATGAATACCAAATTAAATATTTGACTAAAATAAGGATTAAATCACAATTCATCATACAGTGTGGAGAAGGGGGAGGGGAAGGGGGAAGGGTTGCCTTTATATTAAATAAAATGACTGCATATTTTGACAAAAATAAAATATATTGACGTTTTTATTATTAAAAAATAGTACTTTTTTTCTTTAGGTAAATTAAAATTTCTTTCAAATATCTAAATAAAAGGACATGTTGAAAGAGATGTTAATCAAAGTATAAACTAAATAAAAAGAAAAATTATAAATGTAAAAACCCAGTACACTAATACGAGTACCTCGATTCAAGGAAAACCCAGTACACTAATACGAGTACCTCGATTCAAGGAAAACCCAGTACACTAATACGAGTACCTCGATTCAAGGAAAACCCAGTACACTAATACGAGTACCTTGATTCAAGGAAAACCCAGTACACTAATACGAGTACCTCGATTCAAGGAAAACCCAGTACACTAATACGAGTACCTCAATTCAAGGAAACCCCAGTACACTAATACGAGTACCTCGATTCAAGAAAAACGACCTTTCAAAGGAAATTCATATATCGAATAAATATCTGCTTTTCGAAAAATGACATCTTCGTCTTTTTTTTATACACGTATTAATGAAAAAGGAGAACAGGCACTTTCATACGTTGACTTACCAAAACTCGTCGAATTAAAAAAAAAAGCTTGACGACGAATGTTAACGGAGGCGACGGCGATGGCGATGGCGAGGAATGGAAGGGAGGGAAAATGTCGTGGAAAGGTATTTATACTATAGTTCTACTCGTATAGTGGGTAGACTGAGAGAGCTCATCGTGAGGGAACAATGCCCACTTCAATGTTGACCGAGATGTTATTAGTATTTATACTATAGTCCTATAGTGGGTAGACTGAGAGAGCTCATCGTGAGGGAACAATGGCCCCTTCAATGTTGACTGAGATGTTATTAGTATTTATACTATAGTCCTACTCGTATAGTGGGTAGACTGAGAGAGCTCATCGTGAGGGAACAATGGCCCCTTCAATGTTGACTGAGATGTTATTAGTATTTATACTATAGTCCTACTCGTATAGTGGGTAGACTGAGAGAGCTCATCGTGAGGGAACAATGGCCCCTTCAATGTTGACCGAGATGTTATTAGTATTTATACTATAGTCCTACTCGTATAGTGGGTAGACTGAGAGAGCTCATCGTGAGGGAACAATGCCCACTTCAATGTTGACCGAGATGTTATTAGTATTTATACTATAGTCCTATAGTGGGTAGACTGAGAGAGCTCATCGTGAGGGAACAATGGCCCCTTCAATGTTGACTGAGATGTTATTAGTATTTATACTATAGTCCTACTCGTATAGTGGGTAGACTGAGAGAGCTCATCGTGAGGGAACAATGGCCCCTTCAATGTTGACTGAGATGTTATTAGTATTTATACTATAGTCCTACTCGTATAGTGGGTAGACTGAGAGAGCTCATCGCGAGGGAACAATGCCCACTTCAATGTTGACCGAGATCTTATTAGTACCTTAAAAATAAAAACGAGATGTTAAGTTCAGATATGTGACACTCCAAAATGTACAAATATACTTTTCAAAAATAAGAATAAAATGTATCCATAGATAACATACTATTTGAATTATCCACAGATAACATAAAATAAAAGTAAAACGTCGAAAACCGCCACAGCTCTAAGAAATAAATGTTTTACTGAATAAGATTATGACTTGATTACTACTTCATTTTTAACATCTATTCGGTTGGCTGGAAGACATTATCACATGGCAGTACACCCACCAGGTAATACTATATTGTAACATATATAACAAAAGTGTAAAACAATACGATACTTTCCAAAATAAGTTGTAAATTTAATTGGATCTTAAAACAGACAGAGTTTATTTTCATTACGAAACTATGTTACTATATGTCATTTTGAATTGTGTGAAATGCGATAATAATAAAACTTCTTACAAAAATGAAAATATGGTTACATCTATCGACATGGGAATATACGAGTATAATATCATATGCAAACTCAGCAGAGACACATGACAAGCGATCACATCTTTTGCTAAAAGGCAATATGTTTATTTGGCTCTCATGACATACATTGGGGTGCCGAATTCAATAACGGCAAAAGAGGGCAAACATTTCAGGCAGTGGATTAAAGTGTGGTTGCTGTTGCGAGAGGAGTTTGAGTTTTTGGGCTTGCAGGAGGGACGACTTGTAGCAATGGTTTGTGTGAACTCTCGAGTGTGGTGTGTTTTTTATGATTATGTGTTCGGGACAATGTGGGGTGAATTTTATGATGCATCAACGTATACGTACACATATACAAATATATGTATATATACATATACAAATACATATACATATAAATATACACATACATAAACATATAGTTTACGGGGGACACGTTAAATGAAAGGCATCATACCCAAATCAATATAATATGTGTTTCCACTGTGTATATCCGTGACTTTCACTATATATTTGGAATCATTTTCAATGTTTTCATTGTTTCACTTTGAAAAACCACATTTTTTGACTATACTCATGCATCTACATCTACACCTACATATGTATACATCTACACCTACACAGCACAAATCTTATATTCAACATATCTTAGCTGGACTCTCATTCGTCAATGTGATCACTGACACGCTGTTATGTTATGTATTGGGATTTATATTCGATTCTGCTCTAAATATTATGTAAATCTTGTCATCTCAACAGATCACATCTTAACCAAGAACTATTTTATCACATGTAAACCTACTAACTATCCCATCACACGTAAATCTATTTCTATCCTATCACACCTTAACCAACAACGGTCCTATCATGCATAACCTACTACTATCCTATCACACATAAACCCAATCTATCCCATCACATGCGAAGCTACTACTATCCTATCATACATAAAGGATTCTTTTTAAGCTACAGTATTAGTTAGGTCTAAAATATGACTTATATCGAAAATAAAAGGGCAACGAAGAAATAAATAAAGGAGACAATTATAAATTTCGAACTATAGAGAGGTGATAAGTGTGAAAAAAATATGTACGATGGGATGTACGAATCCAATATTTCATTAATTTAAATGGTACCCTTTCACTTATATAAATTGGTAACTCGTACATATTTAAAGGGACCATATTGCCTTCTGCTCCATTAATCGAACTTTCGGGCTTAGAACCACTGGAGTAGATATGACATTGTTTATCGCAATACTTTCTGGAATCCATTTGCTATTTTTTACGGGTACTGTCAAGAATCGAATCCTTCTATCTCTACTTTTAAAAGTGACATATCTTGATTATATTTCTATGTTAATAAATAAATCTGAAAAATGAATCAATTTCAGTCTTTGAATTTGAAATCTGTCTTTGAAAGCGTCGGTCTAAAGTTTACACTTTGCGTCTGACATATTCCAGTCATATACGAGGTTCCCGACCGCAAATATGTTCTTGGGGTCAAGTCCCAGCTTGGCTGACTGCAGCAGCTTTCGCCCTGGGGTGGAGACTGAGGTCTCGTACCACCGTCTTCTGGTCTTGCCGACTCCGTGGTGATGTGACAAGGAAGCTGAAAGGAAAACAAGCTATTGAATTAGAGCTAGAAGACCAAAAGCCACGATAAATTTAACGAGTCAAAAAAAAATCTCCAAGTTAAAATTAGTCGTTATAAAATCTGCGCATGTTTTGTAACTAAACACAATTAATGATAATAATAATAAAATGACAATTTCTAATAACGCCTCACCTCAAAGCCGTTCTAATCCTGGAATCGAACCCGTCATAACTGACTGATTAAAATATTATAAAAAACCAAATACATCAAGTGTATGGAAATGTAAGTGATGGCTGATGGCTGCGACCATTACATCGGGCTCGTGTCTGTATTTTCATTTATAAAGAAATAATATTTAGTAAGAAAACCTCAGGAAATTAACAGAGAGAAAATGAACTATTGTACTCGTATAAATAATCCTTTCTAGATCTTTCGATATGTGATATTACCACATTCGGATTCAGATGCAGATGCAGTGTACATATGTTGTATATAACAATCGATCATTCATTTTAACGAGACTTCCCAAAGAGGGCGGTGGCGGTATTCGAGTGTTTCATAAAGCTAAGAAGGTCTATTCCTTCCTCTTCACCTACTCAAGTGGTTGTTCCAATAGAAGTTTTTGCTGTTGCTGGTCCTGTGGCGTGAAATTTTCTGCCTTATAGTGTTAGAGAGTCTGGTGGCGTGTGTAGCTTTTTAGGAAGCACTTAAAGACAATCCCTTTTAAGAGGTCTTACAAAAATGTGATATGGACTCTATCCAATATATTGTACTACACTAAAGCTGTATGTGTTTTATGACATATTAAAATATCTACAGATATTTCTTCATAGTTCGTCTTCTCTAACTGTTTGAGTAGGTTTTCTGCGGTTTTCTTACCAAATGTGGTATTTTGAACATATGCGGAGAAATACCTAATCTAATGGCCGCATGCACTACCTTCCTATCCTTACGCTCAAGTTATGTGATTATGTGTATATATTAATTTTGTAATATTTGAAATATGTTAATAATATATTCGACAGCTTTAATGGAGACATCCCATGAACATCACACATATATTATGTACGTACTTCCGCAGAATATTGTACAAAGCTTTAATGGAGACATCCCATGAACATCACACATATATTATGTACGTACTTCCGCAGAATATTGTACAAAGATTTAATGGAGACATCCCATGAACATCACACATATATTATGTACGTACTTCCGCAGAATATTGTACAAAGCTTTAATGGAGACATCCCATGAACATCACACATATATTATGTACGTACTTCCGCAGAATATTGTACAAAGCTTTAATGGAGACATCCCATGAACATCACACATATATTATGTACGTACTTCCGCAGAATATTGTACAAAGATTTAATGGAGACATCCCATGAACATCACACATATATTATGTACGTACTTTCGCAGAATATTGTACAAAGCTTTAATGGAGACATCCCATGAACATCACACATATATTATGTACGTACTTCCGCAGAATATTGTACAAAGCTTTAATGGAGACATCCCATGAACATCACACATATATTATGTACGTACTTCCGCAGAATATTGTACAAAGCTTTAATGGAGACATCCCATGAACATCACACATATATTATGTACGTACTTCCGCAGAATATTGTACAAAGCTTTAATGGAGACATCCCATGAACATCACACATATATTATGTACGTACTTCCGCAGAATATTGTACAAAGCTTTAATGGAGACATCCCATGAACATCACACATATATTATGTACGTACTTCCGCAGAATATTGTACAAAGCTTTAATGGAGACATCCCATGAACATCACACATATATTATGTACGTACTTCCGCAGAATATTGTACAAAGCTTTAATGGAGACATCCCATGAACATCACACATATATTATGTACGTACTTCCGCAGAATATTGTATAAAGCTTTAATGGAGACATCCCATGAACATCACACATATATTATGTACGTACTTCCGCAGAATATTGTACAAAGCTTTAATGGAGACATCCCATGAACATCACACATATATTATGTACGTACTTCCGCAGAATATTGTACAAAGCTTTAATGGAGACATCCCATGAACATCACACATATATTATGTACGTACTTCCGCAGAATATTGTACAAAGCTTTAATGGAGACATCCCATGAACATCACACATATATTATGTACGTACTTCCGCAGAATATTGTATAAAGCTTTAATGGAGACATCCCATGAACATCACACATATATTATGTACGTACTTCCGCAGAATATTGTATAAAGCTTTAATGGAGATATCCCATGAACATCACACATATATTATGTACGTACTTCCGCAGAATATTGTACAAAGCTTTAATGGAGACATCCCATGAACATCACACATATATTATGTACGTACTTCCGCAGAATATTGTACAAAGCTTTAATGGAGACATCCCATGAACATCACACATATATTATGTACGTACTTCCTCAGAATATTGTACAAATCTTTGGTCTGCAGTCATTGATTATATTGCTCTATAATATAGATGTCAGCAGGGATTGTATTAGACACCCATGCAAGACAGTGTTCAGAAAAGATTTCTCCGTTGTCTCTACACGAGAAAGTACGGATATTATCCCTGGCTATGACATACCCCAGTGTCTTCTTACTGGGGATACACTTAACTATAGATCTTTAGAAGGTGGAAGATTCTTAAATTGGGTGTCCACTTGTTTCGTCTGCTTAGGGATAATCTAGTTACCCTATCCATCCTAAACAGTCTTACTTCTTATGTTCCGGATAATCTAGTTACCCTATCCATCCTAAACAGTCTTACTTCTTATGTTCCGGATAATCTAGTTACCCTATCCATCCTAAACAGTATTACTTCTTATGTTCCGGATAATCTAGTTACCCTATCCATCCTAAACAGTCTTACTTCTTATGTTCCGGATAATCTAGTTACCCTATCCATCCTAAATAGTATTACTTCTTATGTTCCGGATAATCTAGTTACCCTATCCATCCTAAACAGTCTTACTTCTTATGTTCCGGATAATCTAGTTACCCTATCCATCCTAAACAGTATTACTTCTTATGTTCCGGATAATCTAGTTACCCTATCCATCCTAAACAGTCTTACTTCTTATGTTCCGGATAATCTAGTTACCCTATCCATCCTAAACAGTATTACTTCTTATGTTCCGGATAATTATATCAAAAATGCTCCCATAGACAGTTCCATCAACTTATACGTTGAACCAATCTACCTTTAGAACTGCCGGTAGGTAGAGTAATTACGCTTTAACATATGGTTAAAGTAAGTACTTACCTAAGTAAGTCAGAAAATGCCACCCTAATATTTCCATAAACGCAATAATAAACATATATTACTAAAGGCTTGCAGAAAAAGCCACCATAATATTTCCATAAACACAATAGTTTACTTATAATACTAAAGGCTTACAGAAAACACCACCCTAATATTTCCATAAACGCAATGATTGACATATAATACTAAAGGCTTACAGAAAATGCCCCCCTTGTGGTATATTATATTATATTTTTATAAACCTAATACAGAAAAAGCCATCCTCACATGTCTATAAACGCTATAGAATTGACATATAATACTAAAGGCTTATAGAAAATCCCCCCCCCCAAATATTTCCCTAAACCCTATAATTGACATATAATACAAAAGGCTAATATAAAAAGCCACCTTAATATTTCCATAAATGCAATAATTGATGTATTGTATAATACTAAAGGCTTGCAGGAAATGCCCCCTAATATTTCCATCCTATAAACCCAATAATGGCCATAACATATAACATAATACGAGTACGAGTACTCATGACTGATGCTACTCATTTCCAATAAACAGAACATCATTTTTTTATGTAAATCAAAATGATTTGCTTTAGAAGTTCCACGTTCTCATTTATTCAATAAGTGACGGTTGTTTCGCTATATGTTACATAACATAACATACAATGAGACTGACAAGATCATTGTGTGGTAAAACAGTGTCACTTATTCAATTTAACAAAAATAGAATTATCAAACCATTTCCTTTTAATTTTACTAAAAAAATCGCCGAAGCACAGTGAATAAAAGATGTGTCATGAAATAATAAACTTCTCATAGAATATTATATTAATACGATATGTACTCGTACAAACCTTTCATCTCGATGGCTTCTTCTCTAACAGCATGATGCATTTTCCCTATCAGCTTGCAGATGCTGTAGTCCGTGGGTATAGGCAGACTGAAGTAGATGTAGAGGCAGCACCCAGTCTCGTAGGCCTGCGCCACGCGGAACATGACGAGGCACTTGTAGATACCGATGGCGAAGCTGTCCACTTGCAGCCTGGTGCGGATCTTCCGCATCAAATCGAAAAGGCCGTCCCAAGAGATGGACACTTCCACAGATTCCACTAAGACGTTGAATTCTATCGCTATATCCTGAAAATTTAGTCGTATTAGACAGATACAAGATCATGAAACATTATTTGTGAAGTTTAGGCTTACCTTTATTCATTCGCTTCATTTATGTTATATTATTGTTTTTGTAATATTTTTAATGTGTCAAAAATAGTGGAACCGAATCTCGAGTTAGAGCGCCCTTAAAGAGTTTACTCTTTAAACGGCAAAATGTCGTTTTATTATTACTACTATTTTCAATTCGATGCCCTCTTTAACGTAGTTGCTAAGGTGCCTGTCTTAGGACCTGAGGGTTGCGGGTTCGATTCCTATTAGAACATAACATTTTTCACCGGTCTCAGAACCCTCACCGCTATTCAGGAACAGTCTCATCGCTAAGCCCCAACTAGTATCGCTAGAATAAATGAGTGAAGAGGAACATCGGGTAGCGGTGAGTGGATTTTGCTTGTAGAGGAATTGCCATTTGGCTTTGACCTGCACTAGAGCTAGAGGGGCATGTTTAAGAGGGTCCGAACAAGAATTGGGAGAACTAATGACAACATGCCAAAATGGGGAGTGTTACATGATGGATTGACTCCTTGCGTGTCTGTGAGAACTCTATAACCAGATTGGGTCCCCTTTATCCGTGCTTTTTTTGGCATCGAACCCGAAACCCCCGGGTGGAACATCATCGTCATATCAGCTTTGGAGGTCTTTGCACTTACTGATATATGTGGCATAAACACATGCCTTTTTATATGGTATAACGGGATACCATATATGGTATAAATACACGCTTATCATACGGTATGTTATATTTATGACAATGTCAATCGCTTGGTGCTAGAATTTTTGCCTAGGAAAAGGTTTACTTGCTTTTATAGACATTTAAAAAAACTCTATGTATGAATTGTCAATTGAATTGTAAATTAAGAGAAGACAATGTTTATTAACCAATAATTGTCAGCAGTTAAAATTGAGTGGAGATTTTAAAGAACTTACCCTTATGTAACCAACAATGAAGGTTGTGTTGTAGCCATTGCGACCGTTGTCGCTCCCCGCCGACACTCCGCCGTACCTCATGGCTATCGAATTGATGGTCCGCTGGTGCGCCTCCACGGCTTCCTTCTCTCCTTCGTAGAGCAGAGTCGCCAAGCTCATTTTGTCGTAAGAGTAGCCCTTCACATTTTCAATGAACAATTTCTTCAAACCATCGATAATCTTCTTAAAATTGGACGATTTTGTACGAAATGCCATTCCAAATTGTAAATGTTGGTTGTCCATTAACCGAAGACTCGTCGGATGGAGTCGTTTTTTAGATACTTCACGCAAAAACTTGACGCCAGCTATAAAGTCAGGAAAAACTAACGAATCATAAATGATGACTGGTGGCAAATGCCGAAGTTTCAGACAGACGTCAGTTATGACACCGAAACAACCTTCAGAACCCATAACAAAGTGATTAAAATCAGGGCCCACTGACATCCTCGGCGCATGGCTCCACTTCTGCAACACTCCCGACGGCGTCACCAACTTGACATGCAATACGATATCTTCTATATTTCCGTAAGTGTTCTTCTTCATTCCACTCGCACGAGTCGATATCCATCCACCTACTGTTGAAAATTCTTTGGAATCTGGCTCGTGTCCAACGGTGAAACCTATTTTGTTAAGTTCTCTTTCTAAATCTTGTCCGACAATTCCACTTTCTACGCAGACTATGAGACTTTCCTTGTTAACCCATAATATTTCATTCATTTGGCTGGTATCTACTATAATTATGGGTCTTTCTTCTTCTTCTGGACAATCGGCTGCTCCCGATACCGCTGTTCCCCCTCCAAAAGGAATGATGACTATATTATTTTGATGCGCTAATTTCACTATTTCGACCACATCTTCGTGACAAGTTGGCCAAACTACTCCGTCTGGTATCCGTTTGATAATTTTATTTTTCGCCTGGATAACTGATTCTATCGTTTGGTCATGAGAACGGAAGAATCTGTCTGTTCCTACGATGGATATGTCGATTCCCAGTTCTTTAATCGCTTCAATGTGTTCTTTCGTAAGTTTAGTACTTGGATATTCGTGTTCTTCAGGCATTGTGTATTTTCTGTGCTCGAGACCAGGTGTTACGTGGGATCCTATTTTTTCGTTCATATAATCCAAAAAAAAAGGAAAGCCTTTTTCACAATTCGGGTATCTGGAAAAGTGCATATGATTACGTACATTATTTTATATGGCTAACGAGTTTTGAAAATTTCAAAAAAAATCTCTCTCTCTCTCTAAACCCGAAAATTCTTATAATATTATACTCGTATATTGTAATTCCATTGAATAATATAATTCTCTAATTATAATTCCATTGAAGACATAAATAGTCAATCTCCAGTAATGTTAGTTTGATATACAATATTGTATAATATTACATTCAATTCAGTTTTTTAATTGTTATATTCAGTAATAAAAACAGTTTTTTAATTTTTCATCAGTTTCTCTATAAAACTAGAAAGTAATTATAAATACGAATACTTACCGGTATAAACATAAATCAATATTTTGGAGTTTCTTTAGGATTTTAGTTTTAGTTTTCAAAATAATATTTCAGTTATCTCCTAACTGGTGACATTATTTAGCATCTAGACTTTTTAAAGAAGTCTCAAATTGTGTGTCGTTTACTAGATCTGTTAACGTCACTTCTATTCTTTTATACATCTGGACATCTAATATTTCAAACTTTCTTTGAAAAATGTGTATTTGTAAGTAGTGTTTTATTTTCAAGTTAGTTAAGTTTATTTGAATGAAAATTAAAATTTAATCGTAAGCACTTTTTTTAGTCTTAAGTTTTTTGGCTTTCAAAATTGAAGTTGATTTGAATCCTGTCTGGTGTGAACTTACGGGTATACTCCTAAATATGCTGACTAACACAACACGGTAACTGTACGGTAACTGTACGGGTACTGTACCTATTCCCTGATAATGTGACCGTGTCCGCTTCGTCCCAGAGCTGGAGCATCACGTCTTTGTATCCCCAGCCGTACCATTTCATCACATCCTCCCTGGAAATACGTTTATTGCTATTTTGTTAGATGTTACATGTTAAGATTTTGTACAAATAAATCGTTCTTAAAGAAAGGTCACTTTCTTATCGGCATTTTTATATTAGAATAAGTAACGAAATAATGGACATGCAATGGGGTTTAGCCATGGTTATAAAAAAAATGCAATATATTCGTAACATAGGTTATGACGAATTACTAATGAAGAGGTCTTCTGTATAATGGATAACGGAAGATTTGGTCACATCTTTCGCAGATCTAACTAATCCTGGAAGTCTGTTAATGTTAGGGAGAAGGATGAGGAGATATTGATGATGTGATGCAGGAAGGAAGGAAATAAAATCATGGTTCAGTGTGGTCGTTAATCTCTTACCGCCGAAATGGCATAAGATGGTAAAAATTGGTCCAATAAAGGTTCCTAAAATGACTTTTATTCATATTATATATAGTGCCGTTGACACGAAAGAAAATAAATCATACACATTGGTATTGAGATACGCATCCTGGCACCTTGGTATTGAGATACGCATCCTGGCACCTTGGTATTGAGATACGCATCCTGGCACCTTGGTATTGAGATACGTATCCAGGAACCTTGGTATTGAGATACGCATCCTGGCACCTTGGTATTGAGATACGCATCCTGGCACCTTGGTATTGAGATAGGCATCCTGGCACCTTGGTATTGAGATACGCATCCTGGCACCTTGGTATTCAGATACGCTTCCTGGCACCTTGGTATTGAGATACGCTTCCTAGCACCTTGGTATTGAGATACGCATCCTGGCACCTTGGTATTGAGATACGAGGTTTAACCAAATTCTGTTCAAAAGGAGCGAGTAGTGTATGACATTTTAAAATCATTTTCAAAACAACTAAAGCAATTATTCTGTGTTTTTGAAGTAAACTAACTCTATAAGAATTGCCCCTCTGGTTAGACTGCAAAAATTCCGATATTTCCCTCAAAATGCCTTTATCGAGTTTTTTTTTACTTTAAATGAGCTGAAAACTAAAGTAGCAATAAAAATATCACGAACAGGAAAATTAGAAAGTGGAAAATAAATAAAGAATCATATTAATTATGTTAAATTTGAGTTAAAAGTAAACGGTGATAAATCACAGATTATTTTCAATGTCAGCGTACCTAACATACTCGTATATGTTATGATACAACGCACGTTCCAATATAATATTTATTAATAATATTCATAATTTGCATCGTGTACATTTCGTTAAATTTATGCGAAGTATTCATTCATATTTCTAAAATGATTACGAGAATGGTTAGTGAGTATATTTTTAAATGTGAATACTTTGATGTTATAACATTTAATGTTATGTTATGTACAAGAATCTGCCGTAACTATCCGTAATCATTTCGTTTTTATTCCAACTTCCTCGCTTATGATATGGCTGGTGAAAATATCTGTTGATAAAAAGTATAATGAAACGTTACAAATGAATAAGTAAACCATTTTTGAATATGTAATCAGATAATGTAAACTCACTCTCTGCGTTCTGTCAGATAATGCGAACTCACTCTCTGCGTTCTGTCAGATAATGCGAACTCACTCTCTGCGTTCTGTCAGATAATGCGAAGTCACTCTCTACGTTCTGTCAGATAATGCGAACTCACTCTCTACGTTCTTAATTGTTTTTTTTTTTACATTTTTAACCTTTTAGTTCACTGTTTCTTGTCAACTTAAAAATATTTTTTTAAATCTAAAATATTTCAGATTTGTGACCTGGCTAGAACAACGCTTTTTTCTATCTCGTATCTCGTGATTTTCGGGATAAATTCTCAAAGATGCACTATAAATGGTTCATAGTTGATGTTTACCAAAGACCTTTAACAATACACGTATATGTACGAATATTGTGGATGTTTAAAATAAACCTTAAAATGCCTCCATATCCATCGTACATACCATCACACTTGTCAGGGTAGGTAGAGACGACAGAGCGACAGACTTTCTTATCTTAACGAACATCCTTCGTCTCTGCCACATCCATATACCTTCTCACACAACACCTACAATTTGTCTAACTTTCTACGTTTTTTTCTTTCAAAATATTCTTTTAATCCAGCCATACTTTTTTTTATCTTCCTCCACCGTGCTGCACTTTCTGCTCACATTTGTACCGTATATTTGTTTTTTTAGTACGAGTATTTCTTCATTAACTAATTAATTCGTTATTTCTACTGTCATTCATATTTCTGTGTTTTTAATGTGTATTGAGTGAAGAATTTTGGGAGTTAATGTTTGTTTTTATTCTATTTAAATATATTTTTTTGTTTGTACTACTTTTTGAGAAAATCATGTCTGAATACGGGTCTGGACCTTCTGAGCCTTGGCCGGCTGTATGCTTGTTTATATGATAGTTTGTGTGCACTTCATTTGATTAAAGTTTTGTATGAATTATGTTAATGATTTAATGTTTATACTTTTATAACATCTTATATTTTGTATTCATGCGTATTCCAAATTCAACATTTAAATTTTTATTGTTTTAATTATCAAAATCAACCGTACAATGTAAAAATAAACAAATAAATAACCCTGTTATTTTTTATGACGCTCAATAAAGTAAAACATATGACAACACCATTGTTTTAATGTCAAATTTCATACTTTATTTAAGTGTGTTGTTTTATTGAATTTTTAAATTATTATGTAAAACTTAAAATTGTTATAATATAATAAATATGTTATAATATGATAGTTCCGTTCCCCCGTTCGGGAATGGCCGTGGTTATGTGTATTTTATTTTATAATAATTTGAATTAAAGGTGAACTCAGAATTGTTGGTATTACGAGTATAATTATGGAAGTGAATTATATATAATATATCCTCTATTTTATCGCGCAATATTGCCCCCTGCACTCGTATTGTCTCCTGACCACTCACTTTACAGACCTGTCATTTGTTCTTTTACGGTAATGGACTCGTCGGCCATGAGAGTCTAAGTCTATCTGTTTTGCAATTTTATTGCAGAATGTAATTATATTATAAAAAAAAAACAGGAAAGTCTTTAAAAAAATAAACGAAATATTTACATAGAAATATAATCAAATTAAACAACTTCACTTCTTGAAAAGAGTGTGTAGCTTATGAGAATTATTATTTTTGGGGAAAGGTTGAGTTAGATTATTGTTAACTTTTTCTTTGCTTATTAGGATAGTCTTAAATTCATCAGATTGTAGCGAGACGTTAAGCGGTTGTACCTTGCGGACATTACTGGCAAGTCTAGGGTCTTGCGGACATTACTGGTCAGGCTGGGCGTTGCGGACATTACTAACCAGTCTAGAGCCTTGCGGACATTACTGGTCAGTCTAGGGCCGCCTAGAAGGAAAACAAACTCAGCTGACATCTCGAACTCTCCACCTTTGTTTTCAAGTAGCTGTCAGGATAGCGGCCATACCCCGGAAACCAGGCTCTAAATTATGCACGGAAAAGGCTAACTCTGTGGCCAAGGGTGTAAGATGCTCGAATTTCACCCGAGGGTTTTGGGTTCAGTTAGCCATATTTCTCTTTAAAGATGCCTCTAGTCTGACAGACGTGTGCGAGTGGTATTGTCTATTAATGTGCGCTAGTATTGACTAATAACGAGCTGCGAGTTCCGTTGGCCTACTCCGGTGGTTTTGAGCCCGAAGCCACGATTAATGGGGTCGAAGACAGTGTTATCTCACATGCGCGGTCCACAACATATTGTATCGCCAATTTGGATATTTGAAGGGTACATTACGGATGAAGTAATAAGGATAAAATATAATAATAATTATTATAATTTATTCCAGCAAGTGTGCAAGAGTGTGCGATACAACACAAGCAATACCAAAAACAAGTATTAATCTATTTCGTATTAGCCAATATTGTCGAACTCAATTTAACAATAGAATGATTTCACACTTAAGTGTGAAAAAAATGTTCACAACAACTGAAATTAAAACGACATATCTGTTTCGTCTTACAAAAGTATTGTCAAACTATTTGACAATACTTTTGTAAAGCGAACCGTTCCCTTTAATACAGGTTCTTTTTTTATCTTTTGTCATAAAACCCCAGTTTACCAGCCAATAAGAGACATTCAGTTGTTTGAACGATTGGTTTATTGATATCAGAATTTTTTAAATCTCTTCCGTTAGAACGATATCTCACCTGAAAGCTTTGTGTATGTCTTGACTCGACCATCTTATGTTATATCTGTATCTGTATGTATCTTAGTCTGTTTCCGAACGGCGTTACACAAATATTCATTTTATTTGTATACACACACAAAGATTGCCGGTGGATAGTGACATGATAAGAATACATAAACGTTGTAAAGGATTCCACCGGACCGGACCGGACCGGACCAGTAGACAACTTCTTCAAGGGAGAATGAAAACATCGGAAGATTTATGAAAAATGACTGCGCTATGTTAGTATCGTGTAAGGTATAAGAAGACTTCGCTAGTATTATATGCCACTCTATTTTAGCCCATCTACCGGTTTCTTTCAAGGAGCATCGTCAGAATTGTCAATGGATCGATGTGTTGTGTTTCTATAGTAAAATATAAATATTTACATAACATAGAAGCACATTTGTCCAATCACGATTCCAATAATGATCGTTAAGAAAAACCGGCAAGTGCGGAATGAATCACTGGGACTGTATTAAATATTTATTTTTGTATTGTTTTATTAACTTTTATTCATAATTATTCTCTCGGGTACTCTTTAACATGTCTGAATTGGTGGTTTGGACATATTGAAGAGCGTGGTTGGGAGATAATATTGCGGTCCTAGAAACGATTATTAGGACTTATAACTACCGGAGTAGGCTTTAGGTAACACTATCGTATGTAAAGAGACAACACTCGCACACTCACTCGGCGCTAGTTAGTTGTATTGTTTCAACAGACTGAAACTCTTTTTGGGTATCATCGGGAATCGAACCTGAAATCCCCTTGGTGAAAAGCGTTTTATCAACTAGACCACGGAAGTTGTCTTTTTGTAAAAAAAATCCCAATGAAATACTAAAAACGATTGCATCTGTTGACATTTGATATGTTCGTTATCAAAACTATGGGGCTGGTCTGTCGTGCTTGCTGCTGACCGCATCGTTACAGCTGCACGCAACGAAACAAACCACTAAAAAATGTCAAGTATTCATATACTCGTAAGATGAACTTTCATCGCCAGGAACTGCATACACAAAGGAAAAGAGTGATAAAGGATTAACCTCTTCTTCGGAATGGTAGGCTTCACCATGATGCCATTGGCGCCTCTCGACTGCTTCCTGGGAAACGGAGCCTTCGAAGACCTCTCGCTCGACTTCTCTCTGCTGTTATCGTCACTGATGTCTGCATTATCACGGTTAATATCTGATTGAACTTCCATTTCAACACTCGACACAGAAGACGCTTTAACAATTGTCCTATCAACTTTTTCCCACATTTTATTTTGAGTATATTTTTTCTTAAACAACTATGTGCCAATAGTATGTAACGATGTTGAATATTTAGGATTTTAAAACCCGTTCTTGGTTGAAACTTCGATCCAAATGAGCTGCTCTTCAATGCACGAACAATTTATATAACGTTTCAGCAGTTCACATTTTTTAGTCCGTTTTGCAAAATAGTTAAAATACGTTTTATATTTTTTCCTTTTGAAAATGCTTTATTTACACTAATTATGACTTGGAAGACATTTTCCTTTTCAAATAAAATTTCACTAGGGTGAATATTATTTACTGTTTTATATTATTGTATATTATATCATACTTTTTTTATATACAGTATACGAGTATGTACAACTTTGCGGGTTTATTACTATGCGGAATTTTCTTCCGACCAACAGTTTGGTAGACAGGCCTTTATTTATTTAATTATTTTGTGCACATGGCTAAACATGATACATCTTAAAGACTTATTGCTATACAGCAATTTCCTCCGACAAACCAGCTCATCTTGGATGCATTAAAGTGTTTAAGCCATGATAGATTTTCCAAAAAAAAAAATACATATACATTCGTTCAACTTCAATGATTAACTTCTATAATAATGGTAAGAAAGGAATTTGTTCTAGGAAAATACAGCAATTAAAAGAAATTCTTATCAGTTCTCTCTTAAACGTAAACAAGGATGGTGCACATCTGATGAAGCTTGAAAGTTTCTACCAGCCCGAGAGTAGCGGGTTCGATTCCCGTTGGAATCTAGATTTAAAAATAGGTTTCCAGTCTGGTTTTCATTCAAAACCACCTTAACAATTTTCTGGTTAGTTGGGAAAGATTACTACATGGCAATAAGCTCACCACGTTGTACTGTATACAACAACAGTTTAAACAATACAACATAATATGGTACAGTACAAATAACACTGCCAAGATGTTGCGGCTTAACTCTGAGACATGGTTATGGTATGTGTACCATAGATGTAGAACACTGCCCAGATGTTGCGGCTTAACTTGGAGACATGATTATGGTATGTGTACCATAGATGTAGAACATTGCCCAGATGTTGCGACTTAACTTTGAGACATGATTATGGTATGTGTACCATAGATGTAGAACACTGCCAAGATGTCGCGGCTTAACTCTGAGACATGATTATGGTATGTGTACCATAGATGTAGAACACTGCCAAGGTGTTGCAGCTTAACTCTGAGACATGATTATGGTATGTGTACCATAGATGTAGAACATTGCCCAGATGTTGCGACTTAACTTTGAGACATGATTATGGTATGTGTACCATAGATGTAGAACACTGCCAAGATGTCGCGGCTTAACTCTGAGACATGATTATGGTATGTGTACCATAGATGTAGAACACTGCCAAGGTGTTGCAGCTTAACTCTGAGACATGATTACGCCAACTAAAATTTTCATCAATGAGAAGTGATGAATATGGAATCACACAATTATCCATTTGAATAGAGGGAAAATATGAGGAAGCCTTCAATATTCAATATTCAATATGAATAGAGGGAAAATATTGGAAAGCCTTCGTATACGTATACGCCGGCTTCCATCGCCAATTGATTGTGTTTAAGTGGATTCACGAGTAGAACGTTTTCTTCAGACCATTGCATGATGCAGCTCAGGTCAGAATTCATAATATTTGTAGTAGAAAAAACACTTCGGGGATAGAAACTAGTGTACAATTGAAGATCGTGTGCGAATAGATCATATTTGCTCCACGACTGTCAAGTAATTGAGTCAATGAAGATTGAAAATAGAATTTTTCCACCTTGAAACAGTATTCCACCTCGTGAAACATCAGCCGTCAGCAGAATTTCTTCGGTCAGTCGGTTTGAGAATTAAGCCGATTGTCTACGGCCATGCGAGTCATCTGTGAATCATTTCAAGACGTTTAATGAGATGTGCCGATGTTCCATGTACTTAATGAGTAGTAAGTCAAAATTAACTGAATCGAAAGCACCGCTTAAGTCCAGCAGTGTTAGGATATTGAGCTGTCCATCGTCCGTAGCCTTTCTTATGTCATCAGAGTTAAGCTGCAACATTTTGATCTCGATGAGTACAATAGTCTTTCTACATTAAGGGCGAAAATCGGAATGCAAGGGATCAGGTAGCTTATTAAAAGGTATATGTGCCATAAGTCGATTATAAAAAAAGTTCTCAAGAACTTTGGAAAGGTGGAGATAGGCCGGTAGTCCATAGACTAGGGGTGATTCGATCTTTTGATAAAGAAAATACATGTGGACATTCCGCCAAATTCAGAAAGAAACCACAGTCAAGAGAAAAGTTTATCATAAAGGTTAAAGGAGTCAAAATAATCGGAAGAATGTTAAGAAAGTCACCATTTCTGTAGCCATTTCCGGTGTATTTAGAGTTGTTATGGTTTCTACTTCAACGCGTCTCTTACCATCTGAAGCAGGAAGGTCATCACTTATTTTAATATTTTCAAAATTTATGTGCCAAGTTTGACTGTTTTGAATATACTCGTATATTTATTATTTTCTGTAGATATGCTACTATATAAGATGACGTGAAAAAAGGAATTAAAATGAGTGTAGAAGGAAGAATGAGTGATAAGCGATTAAATGATGAAGAAGAATGGGTGAGTATGAACAATGTAGGTATTAGTGGGCAGAGTCAAAGATGTCCGTGGTACTGCGAAAGTTAGATGGGAAAAAGGGATGCATAAATGTATAAAATACTCGTAGAGCATGGACAACATTTATCAAAGCAAAAATAGTTAAAAGTGATGAGTAAAAAAAAATTGAGCATAAATAATGGAAGATTAAAACAAAAAAGATTTATTGAGAAAAAAAGAAGAAACTTAGAGATGATGAAGACGGCAGAAAGTTGAGTTTGTATGCAGAGGGATATATGAAAATGTTTTGAAAGGAAATAAGTAAAATATCAGGGAAAATGATATCGAACGGCGTGTAGAGATAGGAAATAAAATCAACGGGGCACTGGAACGTGAATATTCGAAGCGGACAATATCAAAATCTGCTAGGGGATAAGGTGATAAGATGATATACTCGTATTGCACAACAGTATTATAGTACCAACTTTGATTTATTAGAGTGAAAAGGGGACGTGCTAAAATGGTGTAGAAATACTCGTATGTGCATAGAGAAAAATACATAATGTTACAATGTAAGACATAATATGAAATAAATTAATAAGGGATGAATGTGAACTTAACGCTGGTGTGTTGGGTAAGATGAATAAGAGCAGTCTGAGATGATTTGGGCAGGTAGAACGATTGAATGAAAAAATACCAAAAATATAAACTGCGCAAATTGATTGCAGGGTGTGGTACAGGAAGACTAAGTGCAGGGCGTGGTACGGGAATACTAAGTGCAGGGCGTGGTACGGGAATACTAAGTGCAGGACGTGGTACAGGAAGACTAAGTGCAGGGCGTGGTACAGGAATACTAAGTGCAGGGCGTGGTACAGGAATACTAAGTGCAGGGCGTGGTACAAGAAGACTAAGTGCAGGGCGTGGTACAAGAAGACTAAGTGCAGGGCGTGGTACAGGAATACTAAGTGCAGGGCGTGGTACAGGAAGACTAAGTGCAGGGCGTGGTACAGGAAGACTAAATGTAGGGCGTGGTACAGGAAGACTAAGGAAAGTGTGGTAGATCGAGGAAATGATAATTTGAAAGAAACAAATGTAAGAAGTCAGAGAGATCGTAGGAGTTGTATCAGCAGGTGTATGAATGTAGAAGAGGATGTATGTTATTTTATATGCCGTTGAGGTCTTTAATGGAAGAAGTAAAATTATTTCAACATTTTGAAAATGAAAGTTTGAATAGCATCGCAGTCATATTTTATGGACTATGTTATGTCGACAAACTGTTTTCAGATATTTGAGGAATTGAAAAAAAAAACTCTTTGTTAAAACTTGTTTAGAGAAGGCATTTTTTGAATCTAGCTACAAAAACACACGTCCAGGATAAAGTTGAATACTTAAATGAAATATGCTTATCCGACGATGTTTCTTGAAATATTCTCGATAATAGTTGAAATTATTGAACAGATGCTTCTAGAAACGTCACGCAGATATCTAGGAACAAACAAGACGCTTAAAATGAAGATGTTATGGCTTATTTATGCAAGCGCATGGCGATGACATTTGGTGAGACATGTCGGAAGAGATGACGTGTGACGAGACATGTAGGAAGAGGTGACATGTGACGAGACATGTCGGAAGAGATGACATGTGACGAGACATGTCGGAAGAGATGACATGTGACGAGACGTGTCGGAATAGATGATAAACGGTATCAAAATGAATAAAATGGTTTGACTAAATATTAACCTTTTGAATAAAATGGACATATTTTTAAAATGCCTTCTAATTAACTCTTAGAAATTTTATGTAAAACATATACTCGTATATTTTTATGGTAAATTTTTACTATATGTTAGTGAAATTAGAATAACATTGCTTAGAAAATCGCTGGCAAGTAAAGATTAAAGTCATTATTGCATATTTGAAACTTTATCAATCTTTTGCAAAGAAAAATAGAAACTATGTTAATATAATATAAAGAATAAAACATTTTTTTACAATATAATTTAGAAGTTTGTAATATTTGAGAAATTAATCTCAGCGGTGCATTTTGGCTTCCTGGGGTGTCACAGCAGGCGCGGAATTGTTACACTAGTATGGTAGTCTCTTCATCACATAGAATCATATTCTTCAGTCTAAGTCGATTGCTCAGCCTTTTTCTAGCCCAGACTAATACACCCTCAATAATACAGCTTTTTCAATGACAATTTAATAGACACTCAATAATACAGCTTTGTCAATGACAATTTAATACACCCTCAATAATACAATTGAATCCACCCTCAATAATAATAAGAAATCGTAGTATTCTACTCTTACGAAGCAATTAACATTAGAGCGAAAAAAGGGCGCCAATGTGGATATTCGAGTTAAAAGTATTCTTTAAAGCCATCACTAGGGTGGCATCTGAGTTAAAAGTATGATATTTTTTCTAAAGCTATCACTAAGGTGGCATCTGAGCTAAAAGGGTTGAATCCATTCTCAGTCGATATGAGGTTGAAATACTCGTATAATCATCAGGCTATACTTTATGTCAAAGATACGGATATGTCATATGCCTCCATTCAAGCTGACCCCCGTTTCGGCACTCCCATCCCCTCATCCCCTCCCCACACTTAAGGTTGAAATGCATTTAAAAAAGTAAACAAAGGGATACTTCAACATATGTTGTGATATATACGAGTGTGTGTATTTGCCATATGATATACTCATATCATGCTAAATATCCTCAGTGATATACAGGCAAAAGCCTAGTTTACTGGGGATACGACAAATGAAAGGCAACAAACCCAGATTCATTAAAATTGTATGTCCAAATCAAATTATCTGTTGTTTTTCTTAAATTGTGTATATTTCTTGTCATGTGTAATAATAATAATAATAAAATAATTGTATGTTAGTTCACCGGCCTCCTTACACGTACAATACATACAGTGGGGACGGGGACAGCGCTTCATTTTACTGTTACGAATCAAAGAAAAAATAATTGCAAGCGACTTTTTATGCATCGTACTAATTATAACAGGAACCGTTTTTCAGATTTTTCAGAGCTCTTCGCTTGAGAGCTCTTCGTCACTCTATGTTACTTGTCAAGCGACATCTTTGGTACTCGAAATGAAGGAACATAGAATGAATTTATTTGAATCTTAACCGCATTTACTGAAACATTTTTCCTCATCGCTTTAATCTTCTCATCGTGTCAACAGAATTTGGAGCCTGATACTCGTATTTCTCTCTACTTGTTCGCCTTAGCAACAGTAAGTGGTTATTCCAGAGACTTATTGAACTTAAAGGAACTGTACCTTGATGTACCACCAAGTGGGTAAGGCTGGGGGCTAGTGGTTATATAACATAAAGGGTGCCTTCGCGTCGCTCAAATAATGCAATATATTAAAAATATCAATAATGAAAACATAACTTCTTGGAATGAATTGGCGGAATTAATTTTGTCTGTGAGAACTAATGTACTCAGGACTTGAATAATGAAACATCAGTTTGTTCCATAGTGAAGTGGTTACAACTATATATTTGTACAACTCCTTGCGTAACAATATTATTAAGTATGGATTTTCACGTGACTGACTACTTACAGGAGTGAAGTGACGGTGAAGAAGTTGTTCATTCCGGGAAGAATAAGGAGTCGATTATATACTAGTAGTTATGTTTTGTTTATTTTTTTTGTTGTTTTTTTATCTTAAAATAAAAGAAATAAAAGTGGTAGCATTGTTGGTCTAGAGTCTAGAGCAGTATAAGTAGAGTCTCGCTATGCAGTAAGATGATTTTGGACACTTTTTTTAATAAATTGTCCTAAATTATTTGCTTTCTTAAGATACATACATACCATCACACCACTTTCTTGTCGGCAAGAGAGGATAGAACGCCAGGTTTTCCTATCTCGACGCACATCCTAAACACCCACACCCCTCCTCATACAACTTCTTCTTTACTTTTCCTTCTTCCGAAAGATTATTCAGTTGATCCAATTTTACTTTCCTCGACTTCCTCTTACACGGCTTCCTCTTACATTTTCTGTTCACATTTGTTTTGTTAATATTTCTTTCTTTATCTGTCCTTTCTCTCCCATACTTAAACGTTTGTTTTATTTATTTAATAAAACTATTTAAATTATAAAAAAACAATTATGTTGTTTATTAACGTTGTGGAGGTTTAAAGACATTGTAATTTATTTTTTATCAAACACTGTTTATTCCACTTTTTTGTGACGGTATAACCCTACCGGTTTCAAGGCTTTCAGGTAGGGTTATACCGTCACAAAAAAGTGGAATAAACAGTGTTTGATAAAAATAAATTACAATAAAAAAACAAAGTATATATTTTTTTATTTACAAGATAAATATCACTCAAGATAAATATAATATCACACAAGATAAAAGACGTTTGGTAATGGTTCGGGTTAAAAAGGAATGATTTAAGGAAAACCAGAAAAGTTCGTTAGATGTAATTTGATTGAATACATTTTATATGTTTACATAAGGTGCGGTCCGGTCCGGTCCCTCTACTCGTAAATGTTAAAGTGCGGTTCCTCTAAATGTTTTAACTTCGCTCAGTACAATTTATTGTTTATAGTTAATTTAGTACCATGTCAAAAGAAAAAAAAGGTTATAAATAGTGATTAGTTCTGTAAATAAAGACGCGGTTATGACAACAATTGACAAATTGGTAAGCCGAATATATCAAAATCGCACATTTTCCCCTTTGCGCTAGTTTTTTTCAACTTCCTGCATAAATTTACAGATTTGTGTATTGTTTTGAAATTCAAGCGCTCACAAATATTTAGTAAGCGTGTTATAAATGGTTTTTCTTTTGCATAAAAAAAAACATAAAAATCCGACAATTTGGCAAATATCTTCGATTAATTAGGATTTCTAGTGCGTTTCTTTCAGAGCGAAAGTTTAATTACTTATTTAAAATTTTAGAAAAAACTCCGGCTCTCCTACTTGACTGCGGCCCATACTCGTATCTCGAGCTTACATATTCACGAGTTGTAAGATGAATGTTGTAATGTTTTTTTTATTTCCAGAATATTATTGATTTACCTTTGGATTTGCTAGTCTTATTTAATGGAATGGAATGGTTTTCCTTTCTAAATAATGTTAGCCTGGAAAGTAATGGTGTGCATGCTCTCGCACTATATACTAATAAATGGGGTGCATGCTCTCGCACTATATACTAATAAATGGTGTGCGTGCTCTCACACTATATAGTATATACTAATTAATGGTGTGCATGCTCTCGCACTTTATACTAATAAATGGTGTGCGTGCTCTCACACTATAATATACTAATAATAATTTATTTGTTTTTTCTAATTTTAATTAAAAATAGATTTTTTTTAAATGCCTGCAATAAAAATGTTTTATATATCCAGGATGAGCTGGTTGGTTGGAAAGAAATTTCTGTATATTAATTAATAAGCCCACGATAGTACGCAAAATAATGAAAATAAATATCGAATCGAAAATTATGGCATGTAGTAAACCGATCCAAGGTTCATGGTGAGCTTTTTTTGTAACTAATTTGTAAAACGTTATTATTCGTGCCCTCTCTTAGAATTCATGCCGAAGAGTTAAATGATTACACAAAAATGCGACTTTAGGTGATACTCGTACTTCACAGAACAGCTTAACAGCTTGCCTCGTCACTCGTACAAAGAAGATACCATGTTATGTTACTATCGTGAATCTCAGGCGCTGATCGGTCACTTCAGGGTTTATGGTACACTCGTATCGCTCACCCAACCGTAACGCTCATTTTGTTATTCACATTGCAGTCTTCGGTCATTTTCCCCATAATACCTCGGCACTCCGCACTCCGCAGAGAAGTGGTTAATGGTAGTTCCGTCGTGTTTCTCACATGATCGGTCCAGATCTTCCTCTCGTGCTCCTCTCTTCCCGTCTCCAGTAGCCATAGGCCACACGTGCTCGTGGCTATCTTACTCGGCGCGGCCAATTTGAGCAAAGAATCTTACATCAGATACGCCCAAACGTTTCCATGCTCGGACTGTATTAAATTTTAGATTGATTAGTGAATTTTTCCTTTAAATTTTATTTTATCCGCTGAAAATGTGACGCCAAAAAAATGATGTCTATTTATCTCAATCGCGTTTTTAATAATTTATCAACCTATTTTATCATGCCCATATTTCCCCAGTGAGATACAGACAATAACCTAGTTTAATGCCCATATTTCGCCAGTGAGATACAGACAATAACCTAGTTTAATGCCCATATTTCCCCAGTGAGATACAGACAATAACCTAGTTTAATGCCCATATTTCCCCAGTGAGAATAACTAAGTTTAATGATAGGCAATAAACCCAAACCCAAATCCAAACAAATTGAAAGTGTTTACTTGAAATTACATTGTTTTTGTATGTCTAGTTTTTTCAAATATTATGCATATACACATATTAACTTCTCATGCTAAAATAAATAATATATTTCATTGCGGGTTTTATATAATATTTTGCGCAGCAGTTTACACCATGAATTTAATTTATGTTTCAGTTGGATTAGCATGCGCATTATGTTTCGTGACATAATACTGTAAAGTTGGCTTAGCACGCGCATTGTGTTTCGTGACCTCATAATACAGTAAAGTTGGCTTAGCATGCGCATTATGTTTCGTGACATAATACAGTAAAGTTGGTTTAGCATGCGCATCATGTTTTGTGACCTCATAATACTGTAAAGTTGGATTAGCATGCGCATTATGTTTCGTGACATAATACTATAAAGTTGGCTTAGCATTGGGTTACATAGAGTGTTTATGTTAGGAGAACTTATTAAGAATGTAGGAGGAATATGTAGTTAAGAAAAAACAAAACATATATTTAACCTTCTAAAATATATATACATTATGACTATACAAATAAGTCATGTCGGAGAATAAAATAACTGCTGTTATTTATATCTTTACAATCCACGACTTTCTGACGTTATCTAGAAAAGAGGATCCGACCGATACGAGTGTAAAGGTCAGGAATAAACTAAAGAACGCACGAGTACTTTGCCTTAAATGAAAGAAATGCTGTCAGTAAAATAACTGCTGTTATTTATATCTTTACAATCCACGATTTTCTGACTTTATCTAGAAAAGTGGATCCGACCGATACGAGTGTAAAGGTAAGGAGTAAACTAAGGAATGCACGAGTATTTTGCCTTAAATGAAAGAAATACTGTCAGTAAAATAACTGCTGTTATTTATATCTTTACAATCCACGACTTTCTGACGTTATCTAGAAAAGAGGATCCGACCGATACGAGTGTAAAGGTCAGGAATAAACTAAGGAATGCACGAGTACTTTGCCTTAAATGAAATAAATACTGTCAGTAAAATAACTGCTGTTATTTATATCTTTACAATCCACGACTTTCTGACGTTATCTAGAAAAGAGGATCCGACCGATACGAGTGTAAAGGTCAGGAATAAACTAAGGAATGCACGAGTACTTTGCCTTAAATGAAATAAATGCTGTCAGTAAAATAACTGCTGTTATTTATATCTTTACAATCCACGACTTTCTGACGTTATCTAGAAAAGAGGATCCGACCGATACGAGTGTAAAGGTAAGGAATAAACTAAGGAATGCACGAGTATTTTGCCTTAAATGAAAGAAATGCTGTCAGTAAAATGCGTAATTCCCGTCTAAAACCAATTATCACCCTTCCACACGCCCACAAATGACAAGTTCCTTGGCCTAGTTGTTAAGGCGCCCGTCTTCCAGCTTAGGATTTGTTGGTTTGAGTCACGTCGGTACCCAGATTATTTACTATGGTTTCATTCTGGTTTTCACTTAATGCTTGTTAAAGAGATTGCCACATGGCAATAAACCTTGTAGATTTTACCATATAAAACGAAAGTGTAATATTATATAATACACGAGTCATATATCTCAAAGCACGTATTGTACTGTATTGTATCACACTTCTTTTTAATACTATAAAATCTGACGGGTTCATTGCTTTGTCGCATCTCTTACAACCAACTAAAAATATGTTAAAGAGGCTGAATGTGTTAACTAGACTGGAATCTTTATTTTTTTTATAGATGGGATCTAACAGCAATCAAATCGGTAGCCCCTGGGTTGAGATATATGTTATGCGTCTTATCAACTAAGCTACAAAGTTTTAGATATAATGTCCATTTAATCCTTTTTGTATGTTATATACATTTACATAAAAAAATAAAAAGTTGAATATCGAAATTTGTCATTGTATAAACAATTTGCTCGAGTTGGATGATGGCTCTGTGTTGGATGAGTTGCGTAGTACGAGTAGTTGAGATGATTACAGCTTGCTGCCAGGAGACCTCCACTCTTGGACCAAGTTGTTGACTGCAAATATGTTCTTGGGGTCCAGATTCATCTTGGCAGACTGCAGCAGGTCGTGGCCGATGCTGGACACTGAAGTCTCGTACCAGTCCTTTCGAGTTTTGCCGACCCCGTGGTGGTGAGAGACGGATGCTGGAAATAAAATTATATGTTTCATAGATTTGAATACTCGAATCATTCTTTTTCGGAATTCGTAAACCATAATAAAGAAAAAAAGTCACGTTAAATCTAATGGACGTCACAATACACGTTAAATCTAATGGACATCACAATACACGTTAAAGCTAATGGACGTCACAATACACGTTAAATCTAACTGACGTCACAATACACTTTAAATCTAATGGACGTCACAATACACGTTAAAGCTAATGGCCGTCACAATACACGTTAAATCTAATGGACGTCACAATACACGTTAAATCTAATGGACGTCACAATACAAGTTAAATCTAATGGACGTCACAATACACGTTAAATCTAATGGACGTCACAATACACGTTAAATCTAATTGACGTCACAATACACGTTAAATCTAATGGACGTCACAGTACAAATAGTTAAAATAAAAAGTCACGTTAAATCTAATGGACGTCACAATACAAATAGTTCAAATAAAAATTCACGTTAAATCTAATGGAAGTCACAATACAAATAGTTTAAATAAGAATAAAAAGTAGTAAATAACCAAAGCTAAAGAACGCTAAAGGTTTTACCAAAGCATTACTCTCATGATAAACCTGGACCATTCAGCCTACGGACAGCTTTGAGATAAGAGATAGAAACACGGGGCGCGTGGATTTGTATAATAAAAGTGCATTTATATGAAATATTCTAATACGGAATACCGCAAAGTTCAAGCTACATACTCGTATAATAGCTTCAGATAATCACTGGTAATATTGACCATGGACTGATCCAGGGACGTCACTCACGTGAGAGGAATAAGGAGAACTGCGGGTTATTCCTATTATTATTGCATTTAACAAGGTGCTCGAGCTATCCAGTGACTTGCACCGTGAAGAACCTGCTTCATGCGAGCGACAACCAATTCCGCACGGGTACAATAATATCTCGAGTGTCAATTAGGTTGCTGGGTATGGTGATTATCACTATATATAGTATGTATCTATAGTATGTAGGTGGCTTTAAGCCCGCGGGACAGCAGGTGGCACGTCACATACTCGTATAGGTATGACTGGCGGTCCACATACCACCACTCATCTCTCACTTACCACTATGGTACTCGAGAGATGACTGCTGGTACGTGAAATACCTTTTTCTGAAGAAAAAAGAAATTTGGTCGACTTCCGAAGTAATGTTTTTTTGAAACATTAAACTATTTATTCTTCAAAGTGATTTTATTCGACTTACATGAAGTGAAGCTGGATTTTCTTCAATGCTGTAATTATATAACATAAATACTCGTATGTCGAACGGAACTCAAAATTAAGCTAAATAATACACGTTTGAAATTAAGAAATAAAAGAATCAGGTATAAAAAAAACTATTTTACAAATTTATTTCCGACACTAATATTTAGCTCAGTAGGACGATTTGACTAAACACTAATATTTAGCTCAGCAGGACGATTTGACTAAACACTAATATTTAACTAAGCAGGACGATTTGACTAAACACTAATATTTAACTCCGCAAGACGATTTGACTAAACACTTATATTTAACTAAGCAGGACGATTTGACTAAACACTAATATTTAACTCCGCAGGACGATTTGACTAAACACTAATATTTAACTAAGCAGGACGATTTGACTAAACACTAAAATTTAACTAAGCAGGACGATTTGACTAAACACTAATATTTAACTCAGCAGGACGATTTGACTAAACACTAATATTTAACTAAGCGGGACGATTTGACTAAACACTAATATTTAACTAAGCAGGACGATTTGACTAAACACTAATATTTAACTAAGCGGGACGATTTGACTAAACACTAATATTTAACTAAGCAGGACGATTTGACTAAACACTAATATTTAACTAAGCAGGACGATTTGACTATACACTAATATTTAACTCCGCAAGACGATTTGACTAAACACTAATATTTAACTCAGCAGTACGATTTGACTAAACACTTATATTTAACTAAGCAGGACGATTTGACTAAACACTAATATTTAACTCCGCAGGACGATTTGACTAAACACTAATATTTAACTCAGCAGGACGATTTGACTAAACACTAATATTTAACTAAGCGGGACGATTTGACTAAACACTAAAATTTAATTCCGCAGGACAATTTGACTAAACACTAATATTTAACTCAGCAGGACGACTTGAATAAATATAAAAAAACACAGATTTCTGATTATTGAATAATAACACGATTATGTTCATAATATTGTTAGCCAATAATGCTTGTTAATCATATTGTTGATTGTATTTGCTAATGATTATTATTTTTTATCTTAGAAACGAAACAATAACAGGTATAACTGATTTAAGTGTCCACCATAGTCTCGACTTCCTACGGGTATTTGCATCCATGACAGGTTTTTGTTGTTGCTATTGAAATATTTGAATATTGGTTTTGGTGGAACGCAATTACGAAAAGGTTAAGAACAGTTGATCTACTCGTATAGTATCTCTAAACGTTTCATATACTAGTACCATAGCTTATTATGCCGTTGTATCGAGAACGTTATTGTTCTCAATTTTGGACAATTTTTTTAAAACTATACAGTGATTCAAAATTTACTTCGGATAAGTAAGTTGTTAATTCGAGTATCTTAATATATATTTTAGTTCAATTCTACCACCTTTTACGCTCTTTTATCGAAGACAATTACTGATCTCTACAAAAAACACCTAATAACCATAGCGTACTACGAAAGCGCTTCCTTCGCATCTTTGAAAAAAATCAATTTTCGAAGCCTTTTTGGGTTCAACTTTCTGTTCATCCCATCGGAGTCAACCAATTAGTATACCTAGGCATTTAAATATTAAGACACTCGGCTAATGAGATATACTCGTACAGTATTCTATGCGCAGTTCAAACCTAATGCTACAAGAAGAGGTTAATCCTCTGACTTTGAAATTGAACGCCATCTTAATCTGAGATTCTATTCAGTGGTGTTTGGAATATTAATATCGAGATAGGAAAGTCGAGTGTTCTTTCCTATCTACTCGTACTCGTACTCGTACTCGTGTACTCGTACTCGTACCTTTCCCAGAAGGGATACGGCGGGATTATATGTACTCGTAACATATGTATCATATTTAACAGCAGCATGGAAATGGACCACTTTACATTTAATAGCAGAATCTAAATAAAAACTAGCAATGCAGAATGAGGCATCCTTAATAAGGCATATGATCGGTTTCTTACCAAAATAACCAACGAGAAGGCTAACCGTCTGGAGTTACTGATCGTGGTGGATTGCTAACGCGGGTACGAAATTACGCTTCTTGGATATTCCTTTTGGAAGACGTGCTCTACTGAGTTCATTGTAGTTTCGGAGTGTTCGAGCTGAATTAGCAAAACAGATAGAACTACCTCTTTCGATTTTTTGGAGTGACTGGTCCTTATAACGCGAAATATACTTCCTCTTGAGTGTGAGCTGATGGTAAAGATGAATTCAACTATTCTTAAGTTACTCGTAACGTAATACTGTGTGAGAGAAGAATGAAACGTAAGCGTTGTTGTAGTTTTGTTTGGTCACCAAATGGTGATTACTTCATTTAAATGAATCAGTTTACTCGATTGAATGCTTTCAAGTCTCATATATTAGGGGTTTATTTAGAATCACCCAATTTTAATATTGATGGGGAGTTTTGATAGCGGAAGAAAAGTTGTGTCACATGAAATCACTTTCTTCAAAAATGACGAAATTATTTCAGTAAAAAATAGCCAGCCATACCTCCAAAGCTGACGATTTCGTCTCTGATCTGATGATGCAGATAGTCTATCAGCTTAAGCATGTTCCAGTTGGGAGGAACCGGTACCATCAAGTAGGTGTAGAGCAGACATCCCGTGTCGTAGGTCTGAGCGATGCCGAACATGGTCAGAGTCTTTGCAGCTCCCACATGATGGCCCTCCTTCAGCGCCCTGGCTCGAATCTTCCTCGTCAGCGCCGCCACCTGGTCCCAGGGGATGCACGTTTCGAAGGATTCCATCAGAATGTTTAGTTCGATGGCTATGTCCTTCAAAGTAAAAAAAACAAGTCTTGAAATTCCTATTGTAAAAAACCATTCTTTAGATAAAGAAATAAACGTTGGACTTTGGCACTTACTACCGACTAGAATAACCCACACCATAGTTGACGTATTTCAAAAAGTGAATTAAAAGCATAACATATCCCACTCGAGGAGTACCGCAGCGTGTTTTCTTGCTTTTTCACTATCTTTTTTCCAATCTCCCAGACCTTTCCCGACCCTCGATGCCTTTGTTAATTTTTTTTTAAATTTTGGTTGCTTGTGTTTTGTTTTGGTTGCTTATGTTTGTTTTGGTTGCTTGTGTTTAGTTTTGGTTGCTTGTGTTCTTATTTATTTGAATTTAATTTTATTCAGAAACTTAAAAGTACCAAACCATTCATAAATAAATGATATTATTTAATAGTAAACAACAATGATGACTTTTGTGGTCTAGTCGGTAAGTCGGTAATTCGGTAAGTCGCTCGACTTCCAAATCAGGGTTTCCGGGATCAATGCTCGATTAAATTCAGTTTTTTGTTAAAATAATCTTGTCTAGATTTAACTTAAGGCATGTTTAACATCTTTCTGCTAAATTGAAAGAGTTTGCCAAATAGAAATATGGCTGCACTCTATACAACAAAGTTGTAATATGATACAACAATAAAATTAACCACGTGGTAACTAGAAATGTAAACAGAAAGAAGCCACAAACAATAGAAATAAAATATAATAAAGTAAGAATGCAAAGTGTTTGATATACTGGGTTTAAGACGGGAGGAGGGGGAGGAGGGGGGAGGAGGGTGAGGGGAAAGAAAGGTACATATTTTTCTTTAAATGTTTCAAATCAGCAAATGAACTTTGGAATTGAAAATGAACTTTGGAGGAGAAAACATGAAACATGATTAAAAACATGCATTTAAAAAAACTAAAATCAATAAGTTAAACATTTATTTATATTATTTTGTTATCACACGCTTTTTTCTAAAGCAAAGATACGAATCCTCATTTAATTTTAAAAAAAAAGTAAAATAATAGTATGAATGGTTGGAAGAGATTACCACTTAGCAATACATTTGTTATATTGTACACTGTGCAGTAAAGCAGTAAATGGATGGAAAAAGTAAATTATTTTTCCTTTCTTTATTGGTGTAATTGTGTAAATCTTTATTTTTCCAGAGGTACGGTAACACCCAGAACTGTAGAAATCGTACGAGTATCTGTGCCCTGATAATAAACACACGCACACGCACACGCGTATTCTTAACACAATACAGAACACAATCTACAAAGCATATTTTTAAGACGTCGAAGCCTTATTTGACATTTTTAAGAAGCTAACATAAGACTCTACAAAATGTTACCGTTACCGTTACCGTCACTGTTACTAACTTATGGAATGATACGAGTAACTGTGTCCGTTACTTAATACTCGTAGATACTCGTAGATAGATGCCGTAAACTCAGCTGGAAAAAGGTTTGCGTGCATTCAAAGTAACTCATCGACTCAAATCTGACTTAAGACTTCGAACTTAATTTGTTTTCGATGATTTCGAAATAACTTTGTGGAACTCCGTTCGAAATAACTTTGTGGAACTCCGGAAAGGGGCTCAAAGTTTGGTAGGGTCGCGGTGGTGCATGTTTTGCCGGAAAATGTGTGCCTATAAAATACCGCGTAACGCCATAGTTGCATTCCATCAGCAACACTACCAATAGTCCTACTCCTAGCGTCCACGAGTGGCCTCTTAAGCCCCGCGAGCCCTGGGCAATGTGGTCACTGGCATATTACCATCAGTGCCATAGCAGATAGGAGAGGATGAATGTGCGAGTGTCCGGCGCCATAAAACCGGACCCCCCCGGCTAAGGGAGGGTGACCCCTACAGAAACACCTATCAGGGAAGGCAACGGGAAACCACCCTGATTATCATTCCCAGGATATCACTATGGAGAAGAAGGCAAACGTCTTGGCTGCGAAATATAAGAGACTGGACCGGAATGAGACGTGTGGAGGAGCTGTTCCGGGTCGCGCAAGACAGAGAAGCCTTCGCCAGAGTGATTGCCAACGTCGGGGGGACCTGACAGGGCACATCAAGAAGAAGAAGAACTCCGTTTTAAAGTTCCTATTTAATTTAAAATTATTTTGTCATTCCACTAGTTAAATAAATATCCGCCACATGTGTTTCTACCCCTTATCTCGGGGCTCTCTGTATGCAGAATGATTCTTATTTGTTACGAAAGCAATGTTTCGGTCCAATTGATGTCGTGTTTCATCGGCAGTGTGTGTTTTTTCCTGCGGATAATATAGTATAATGTGTAACATATACCACATATGGTGCGGTGCACTACCAGTGAAACATAATGTGTAACATATACCACATATGGTGCGGTGCACTACCAGTGAAACATAATGTGTAACATATACCACATATGGTGCGGTGCACTACCAGTGAAACATAATGTGTAACATATACCACATATGGTGCGGTGCACTACCAGTGAAACAAACATAACTTGGACCTATGTTAAGCATTGCTCTCGTAACAAACCGGGACCATTGCGTCTGAAGAGAGTCCCGAAATAGGAGTAGGTGGTGGAAACTAAGCATTGCTCTCGTAACAAACCGGGACCATTGCGTCTGAAGAGAGTCCCGAAATAGGAGTAGGTGGTGGAAACTAAGCATTTCTCTCGTAACAAACCGGGACCATTGCGTCTGAAGAGAGTCCCGAAATAGGAGTAGGTGGTGGAAACTAAGCATTGCTCTCGTAACAAACCGGGACCATTGCGTCTGAAGAGAGTCCCGAAATAGGAGTAGGTGGTGGAAACTAAGCATTTCTCTCGTAACAAACCGGGACCATTGCGTCTGAAGAGAGTCCCGAAATAGGAGTAGGTGGTGGAAACTAAGCATTGCTCTCGTAACAAACCGGGACCATTGCGTCTGAAGAGAGTCCCGAAATAGGAGTAGGTGGTGGAAACTAAGCATTTCTCTCGTAACAAACCGGGACCATTGCGTCTGAAGAGAGTCCCGAAATAGAAGTAGGTGGTGGAAACTAAGCATTTCTCTCGTAACAAACCGGGACCATTGCGTCTGAAGAGAGTCCCGAAATAGGAGTAGGTGGTGGAAACTAAGCATTGCTCTCGTAACGAACCGGGACCATTGCGTCTGAAGAGAGTCCCGAAATAGGAGTAGGTGGTGGAAACTAAGCATTTCTCTCGTAACAAACCGGGACCATTGCGTCTGAAGAGAGTCCCGAAATAGGAGTAGGTGGTGGAAACTAAGCATTGCTCTCGTAACAAACCGGGACCATTGCGTCTGAAGAGAGTCCCGAAATAGGAGTAGGTGGTGGAAACTAAGCATTGCTCTCGTAACAAACCGGGACCATTGCGTCTGAAGAGAGTCCCGAAATAGGAGTAGGTGGTGGAAACTAAGCATTTCTCTCGTAACAAACCGGGACCATTGCGTCTGAAGAGAGTCCCGAAATAGGAGTAGGTGGTGGAAACTAAGCATTTCTCTCGTAACAAACCGGGACCATTGCGTCTGAAGAGAGTCCCGAAATAGGAGTAGGTGGTGGAAACTAAGCATTGCTCTCGTAACAAACCGGGACCATTGCGTCTGAAGAGAGTCCCGAAATAGGAGTAGGTGGTGGAAACTAAGCATTGCTCTCGTAACAAACCGGGACCATTGCGTCTGAAGAGAGTCCCGAAATAGGAGTAGGTGGTGGAAACTAAGCATTGCTCTCGTAACAAACCGGGACCATTGCGTCTGAAGAGAGTCCCGAAATAGGAGTAGGTGGTGGAAACTAAGCATTGCTCTCGTAACAAACCGGGACCATTGCGTCTGAAGAGAGTCCCGAAATAGGAGTAGGTGGTGGAAACTAAGCATTGCTCTCGTAACAAACCGGGACCATTGCGTCTGAAGAGAGTCCCGAAATAGGAGTAGGTGGTGGAAACTAAGCATTTCTCTCGTAACAAACCGGGACCATTGCGTCTGAAGAGAGTCCCGAAATAGGAGTAGGTGGTGGAAACTAAGCATTTCTCTCGTAACAAACCGGGACCATTGCGTCTGAAGAGAGTCCCGAAATAGGAGTAGGTGGTGGAAACTAAGCATTGCTCTCGTAACAAACCGGGACCATTGCGTCTGAAGAGAGTCCCGAAATAGGAGTAGGTGGTGGAAACTAAGCATTGGTCTCGTAACAAACCGGGACCATTGCGTCTGAAGAGAGTCCCGAAATAGGAGTAGGTGGTGGAAACTAAGCATTGCTCTCGTAACAAACCGGGACCATTGCGTCTAAATAGAGTCCCGAAATACGAGTAGGTGGTGGAAACTTGAATCGCGGGAACTTTTTTAATAAGTTGAATAACAAAGCACTTTATTATTAAATACTCCAATGCTGGCTGATGTGTCAAGTAAAATGAAGAAGAATACGGTGAGATGGTTTGGGCGTGTGGAACGAATGAATGCATAAAGACTAACAAAATAGAAATATATAGTACAAATGTGAGCGGAAGGTGTGTGAGAGGAAAGCCAAGGCCAAAGGAAATGTGACCGGATCAAGTAGATGATATTCTGAAAGAAGGAAACGTAGAAATTTCTAAAATCGTAGTTGTTCCAATGTAGAAGAGGCTAAGCATATATAGTATGTCGAGATAAAATCGTAATTGTTTCAATGTGGAAGAGGCTAAGGATATATAGTATGTCGAGATAAAATCGTAGTTGTTTCAATGTAGAAGAGGCTAAGGATATATAGTATGTCCAGATAAAATCGTAGTTGTTTCAATGTAGAAGAGGCTAAGGATATATAGTATGTCGAGATAAAATCGTAGTTGTTTCAATGTAGAAGAGGTTAAGGATATATAGTATGTCGAGATAAAATCGTAGTTGTTTCAATGTAGAAGAGGCTAAGGATATATAGTATGTCGAGATAAAATCGTAGTTATTTCAATGTAGAAGAGGCTAAGGATACATAGTATCTCTCTCCCTGGCTTCATCCCAACTCATTGTCTGCGAAGACTGTTGGGGTCAGCTCTCCTCGTCCTCAGGTTGTATGCTCTTCTGTCCCGGACTACGTCCCCCAGGCCGTGCCTCTGCATCAGCTTATCTCTTTGCACCACCCATGAATTCCTTGGTCTTCCTCTGGTTGTTATTCGAGGAAGATCCATGGAGATTGCCTGGTTCACAATGTGATCGGGTGCTCTGCGTCCAACGTGCCCATACCATCTCAATCGCCTCTCCTCCATCTTGCTGTTGATGTCTGTAACACCCAGGCTTCCACGAATGTGTGAGCTTCTTATTTTGTCTCTTAGGGACACACCTGCTGACCATCTTAGCATGCGCATTTCAGCAGTTTCTAGTTGCCTAGAGTAAGAGGTATACATCGTCCAGCATTCGGAGCCATAGAGGAGTGCGGGTCTGACAATTGTTTGGTATACTTTTCCTTTTAACTTTACTGGCATTTTCGGATCACATAGAACTCCTGTCATTGATCTAAACTTCATCCATCCCACACTAATTCCATCCCACACTAAGGATCCATCCCACACTAAGGATATATAGTATGTCCAGATAAAATCGTAGTTGTTTCAATGTAGAAGAGGCTAATGATATATAGTATGTCGAGATAAAATCGTAGTTGTTTCAATGTAGAAGAGGCTAAGGATATATAGTATGTCGAGATAAAATCGTAGTTGTTTCAATGTAGAAGAGGCTAAGGATATATAGTATGTCGAGATAAAAAAGTATTTCGCTCTGTCTCCTCTGCTTATGGAAACAGGGTAATGGCGTGATGGTATGTACTATATATCAAATGCTCTAAAAAACTCATATGAATAAATGCTGTTTTGTTATCTGTTTTCCTGATAGTATTATATTATACTCGTATTATATTATTATCCATTACAAAGTTCGAGGTTGTCGCTGTGCCACACTTTGGTCTATAGAAAAACTGACGAGTCTTTGTCTTTACTCAGTAGGCGACCACCACAAAATATTATATCTTTGTTTTGACCAATTTTTTGATAAATTTGACAAAACTGTAATAAAGTTTACAGACTGAAAGTTTTTAAAGTCATGTGCTGATACGGTTTGGTGAAGAATTGAGATTGTGTACGCGATATAGAAGGGGACAGAACGCCATATGCTGATACGATTTGGTGAAGAATTGAGATTGTGTACGCGATATAGAAGGGGACAGAACGCCATATGCTGATACGATTTGGTGAAGAATTGAGATTGTGTACGCGATATAGAAGGGGACAGAACATCATATGCTGATACGATTTGGTGAAGAATTGAGATTGTGTACGCGATATAGAAGGGGACAGAACGTTAAATTCATTTTGTTGATGTCTTTAAGTAATCGAAGACAGACTCGAGACAGGTATATTTGGTCGTACTTTTTGAAGTTTTAAATGAATCGAAAATAAATATTTTAAAATCTACCGATCCTATCTACGAGTATATGTAGTACTTAGCTCTTTAGTGAGAAGCATACGTTAACATAATCAAATAAGGAAGAATCCAATTATTACTTTATTGTCAAGCAATAAAAAGTTGTTGCTCACTGACGCGAGACACGAAGATTTTTTAAATTATTTTGTGAAAACATTTATTAAAAAAATAGGAGAATACTAAAAGCCACATAACATTGTATTGCACTTTCACTGTACACAGGGAGACTGTTACCCGTGCAACACCGAAATCCTTTAGATTGTGGAGGGACTTTGCAACGGTCAGACATTCTTTAGATTGTGGAGGGGCTTTGCAACGGTCAGACATTCTTTAGATTGTGGAGGGGCTTTGCAACGGTCAGACATTCTTTAGATTGTGGAGGGGCTTTGCAACGGTCAGACATTCTTTAGATTGTGGAGGGGCTTTGCAACGGTCAGACATTCTTTAGATTGTGGAGGGGCTTTGCAACGGTCAGACATTCTTTAGATTGTGGAGGGGCTTTGCAACGGTCAGACATTCTTTAGATTGTGGAGGGGCTTTGCAACGGTCAGACATTCTTTAGCACTTTGCATATACTCGTACAATTTAATCAGCTATTTATCTCTTATTGTATTCTTGATTGTGAATGTTGTATTATGGAAAATAAATATAATAAAATTGAAATTGCAGATGTGGCAAATAACGACGTATCTTCGCCACAATTAAAAACAGGTCTGTTTATGCAAAAATAATCAAATGCGTTAATTTTTTTTTTAAATACATTGGTAATTTGAAATAATATGAAATTATTCAAATGATAAACAATTCTCGTGACATTCGGGTTTCGTGCAGTTTTCCTCATTTTTAGTAACATTTTCTCGTGAAAACGGAATAGAATAAACATTTATGTTTGCTTACACTGAAGTTTATGGATGTCTGGAATAAATATCTTAAAAATGTATCTATCTTGGATAAATATCAGGAAAATATATTTGAATAAATATTCATTAAAACTATCGTGAATGGATGTCCGGAATAGATATCCAAAATATGTCTCATGAATGAGTATTCTGAATAAGTATCCATAATAGATATACTGAGTAGGTGTCCTGAATGGATATCCTAAATGGATTCTGAATGGGTATCCTGAATGGATATCCTAAATGGATTCCGAATGAGTATCCTGAATGGATATCCTAAATGGATTCTAAATGGGTATCCTGAACGGTCACTGAGTGGGTATTCTGAATGAATATATTTTTGAATAAAACTAAAAGTGAAAATAAGCAATTTTGTAGGAAATCAGGAGTGATTTCAGAATCTTACTTACTCTTATATATCCCACCATTGAAGGAATGATATAGCCTCTTTCTCCGTGATTTCCACTGGACGGCATACCTCCATGCTTCACCGCCATAGCGTTTATCTTCTTCTGTTGTTCCGCAATAGTGTCTTTATCTCCTTCGTATATTATAGTGGCCATACACATCTTGTCGTGAGAAAATCCTTTAGCATACACCATGTAACCTATTAGCAGGTCCTCGATTGTCTGTCTGACTTTCGACATCCCTTCTCTGAAGGCTTTGCCCATCTGAAACTGTTCCTCATCAATCAATTTGATATTTGCAGCCCTCAACCGCTTCGCTGTTATTTCTCTGATCCACCGCGAACCAGTTGCAAAGTCAGGAAAGAGCACTGACCCATACACTTTCAAGAGTGCACGAGGACGGATTTTAAGACAAACTTCGGTAATCACTCCAAACGACCCTTCGGAACCCAGTATCCAGTGGTTGAAATCAGGTCCACTAGAAGTTCTCGGAGCTTTGCTTCTCTTTTCCAATACTCCGATTGGTGTCACCATTCTGGCGTGTACAAACAACTCATCAATGTTACCATAAATATTTTTTTTCACTCCACTTGCTCGTGTCGAAATCCATCCACCGAGGGTTGAGAACTCTTTAGAATCCGGTTCATGGCCTGTCGTGTACCCGAGTTTGTTCAGTTCGTTTTCTAAATCTTGTCCCGTTATTCCACTTTCAGCGCAGACCATCAAACTTTCGTGGTCTATCCACAGTATTTCATTCATTTGGCTGGTGTCCACGACTATAATCGGCCTCGGTTCTTTTTCGGGACAATCAGAAGCTCCCGTTACAGAAGTGCCACCTCCATATGGAATCAAAACTATGTTATGTTCAGTAGCGAGCCGAACTATTTCGACAGCATCCTCGTGACACGTTGGCCATACAACGGCATCCGGGATTCTGTTTATCATTTTCGCTTTGATTTTGAGAACAGCTCTTAAAGATTGGTCATGAGATCGAATAAATCTATCGGAACCTTCGACAGAAACGTCCACCCCCAGAGCCTTGATCATATCGACGTGGTCTCGCTTGATTCTCGACTCAGGGAAGTCTTCATCTTTTGGAAAATTACTCGCTGTGTCTTTAATGTCAGTTACAGCCGCAAATTTCAATTTATCTTGCAGGAACTCCATGAAGACAGGAAATTTCGCTCCGTATTGAAGATACCTGAAAATAATTTCTGCGTTTCAAAATATATTAATGATATACAAAATACTATATATACGAAGATCAAGTTCGACGATCTTTGTAACTAAGCTGGTGTGAAACTAATTTTTCAAAATAATATACTCGTAATATATTATAGTTATTGCCGCTTCGATTTATGTTTTACGGTACACTAGTCTGACTCACACTTAACGTCTCTTTGACATAACATACTATACTTGTGGTTGGTTGTAAGATATTGTAAACGGGAACTAAACCCGCTTAGTTGTATTTTTATATTAAAGTGTAATAAAACACAAGTGCAAGATATAAAATGTAACTTACGTGGCAAGAGACATGTGAAGGAAATGATCTGAGATCAACGGTGCAAAGTCCACAGTTATTGTGATTGAAAAGTGACACTTTCTGTCGGAATAATCAGAGTGTTTATCTGTTGGACTAAGCAGACTTTGCTGTCTGTCGCGACACACACCTCTCTCCTCTCTACTCTCTACTCTCTACTCTCTACTCTCTACTCTCTCCTACCACATCGATACGGTACACCTTCTAGTGCATTTTTTATTTATCTTATGTTCAACATCTTTTTCTTTCACAATATCTTTCACTCGAATTCGTTTCTTTGGGAACTTGTGCAATAATACGTTGCGCAATGCGTATGAAACAAAAATATGCCACTTAAACACATATTACTAAAAAATATGCAACTTTACTAAAAATTACTAAAAACATATTACTAAAAAACACATATTACTAAAAAAAATTACTATGCGCGGTTTATATCAACCATCAAAGTAATACATTCATTATTAAAACTTAGAATGCTCATAAATATAAAATATAAGATGTAACAAAAGTATAAATATTAAACCATTGACATGATTCATACAGAACTATAATCATAAAAGTACACACACACACTCCACATTGACACGATTCATACAGAACTATAATCATAAAAGTACACACGCACTCCACATTGACACGATTCATACAGAACTATAATCATAAAAGTACACACGCACTCCACATTGACACGATTCATACAGAACTATAATCATAAAAGTACACACGCACTCCACATTGACACGATTCATACAGAACTATAATCATAAAAGTACACACGCACTCCACATTGACACGATTCAAACAGAACTATAATCATAAAAGTACACACGCACTCCACATTGACACGATTCATACAGAACTATAATCATAAAAGTACACACGCACTCCACATTGACACGATTCATACAGAACTATAATCATAAAAGTACACACGCACTCCACATTGACACGATTCATACAGAACTATAATCATAAAAGTACACACGCACTCCACATTGACACGATTCATACAGAACTATAATCATAAAAGTACACACGCACTCCACATTGACACGATTCATACAGAACTATAATCATAAAAGTACACACGCACTCCACATTGACACGATTCATACAGAACTATAATCATAAAAGTACACACGCACTCCACATTGACACGATTCATACAGAACTATAATCATAAAAGTACACACGCACTCCACATTGACACGATTCATACAGAACTATAATCATAAAAGTACACACACACACTCCACATTGACACGATTCATACAGAACTATAATCATAAAAGTACACACGCACTCCACATTGACACGATTCATACAGAACTATAATCATAAAAGTACACACGCACTCCACATTGACACGATTCATACAGAACTATAATCATAAAAGTACACACGCACTCCACATTGACACGATTCATACAGAACTATAATCATAAAAGTACACACGCACTCCACATTGACACGATTCATACAGAACTATAATCATAAAAGTACACACGCACTCCACATTGACACGATTCATACAGAACTATAATCATAAAAGTACACACACACTCCACATATCGAAACATACATATGTTACTCGTACATACCATACACAGGGCCGTATCTAACGCGTGGGTTTAAACAAATAGGCACCACTGGCAATGCGTCACTTAGCACCACCTATTTTGCCAACTATCATTAAAATCGTCAAAAAAGTATTAAGTAAATGATGATGATAGAATATACTCGTATAATAGAGACCTGGGTCCGTATAAGGTGAAGATCCCGTCCTGCAACTCGTATCCGGAATCCTTGTATCCCCAGCCGTACCACTTCATCACGTCTTCTCTGGAATTATCAAAACACGCGCATTATTGTAGTGTATATCAGATCATCATTTTGTGTCTCTTTCTTGAAATTATCAAAACACGCGCATTATTGTATTGTATATCAGATCATCATTTTGTTTCTCTTCCTTAAAATCCTTTTTTATGATTACTATATATCATTATTTCGGATAATTTGTACGAGTATAAAGCGCTGTTGTGGACTCAATTCTCATCAGTACATATTTTTAAAATATAGTTCTTGTCTGGGTTTCTCTTAAAAATCGTTTTACACATTTATGGTTAGTTGAAAAAGATTACCATATGGCATTAACGCTGCCAGGCTTTACTTTATATAATGAAAGCGTTATACAAAACAGTCGATTTGTTTAGGGATTTTTCATCACCCATTCGTTCAATTTGTTCAACACATTTACGAGTAAGTGTGTTATTTTCCCTCATTTCACATACGTCGGTTTTTATTTGAAAAATAACTTTTAAAAATTATATTTTTATTGTGAATATATAATATAATATGTATGTAAACATATCAAATACTCTTCTACGCACACACACACACACACACACATATTGCATTCACTCCGAATCCTAGAATTTGCCTTTTCCATTCCACGTTTTTGCCTTTTCCATTCCATTAGACCCCGAATACAAAAAAAGAGAGAAAAGATTAATAATTAAGCAATAATATTAAAAAAAATGGTCAAGGCAAAAATAAAAACTTAGTAAAAGAGCCTTCTACCTTCTTCTTGGAATTGACGGTTTCACTTTGATGGCGTTGTTTCCTCTGGATTGTTTCGTCGGAAATGTTTTTTGGTTGGAAACCCTCTTCGCATCATCGCCATTTATTTTGCTGCCAACCTCTTCTTCTTCTTTTCCCAATCCTCCGTACCTTATTGTATTCTGAGTCGAATCTTTACATCTGTTCACTGGATCGAAAATCGTTGTAGCCATTTTGTAAATAAAAATCAGCGAAGCTAGCAAGCACCGCGGGAGTGTTGACCGGACTGCAAGTGAGGACTCGAAATAAGAAATTAATTTGTTTTCTCTCATTAGAATCGCTGAACAATCAAACGATGATGACATTTACTTGATAAATGTTAATTAGTGATTCCATCTTAATTGCTCGTTGTGATTCCATCTTTATTTATCTTTATGTTAATCTAAGTTTTTTTTATATTAAGTTTACTTTTTAAACTTTAGAATAAGAAAAGAGTAGAACTTTGCTTCGTGACAACCTTCGTAGCTTCGTGGCTCAGTTGGTAACATTTTGAAACATCACGTATGTAACGCAAACACTATTTGATTTATAATTAAAACACATTATGTGTGTAAAAACTATATAATTCCAAGAGAACGGCTGTGACATTAAATTATAAATATCAAAAGTAATTTACATTCAAATTAAAATTTTCTTTGAAAATCAAAAACGTGAGTACTACACGATGACCTATAAACTAATGCGCATTTTTATTGCTGAAAGAGTTCTTGACTGTGAAATTGCAACAATTACCGGGATATACTTTAGGACGTAATTGAACCCTTTTAATCCCACGGGGCCGATTATCGGCCCCAACTGGTGTATGCAAAAAATCCCACGGGGCCGATCATCGGCCTCAAAGTTTCATACTAATAATAACAATAAGGCATCTTATTCTTCTTCTTAAACTTTCTATAGACTCTAGAGTCTGTCACTGCAGGATTGTCCTCCTGAAAGGAGGAATAAGGCATCAAAAGGCATAATACGCTTAGGTATTAATAATAAGGTATCAAAAGGCATATTATACAATACATTGATAATAATAATAAGGTTACAAAAGGCATAATATACTTTTATATTAATAATAGAGTATCAAAAGGTTTCATATACTTTAATATTAATAATATGGTATCAAAAAGCATGATACACTTGAATATTAATAATAAGGGTATACCACAAGGATATTACTTAGGTCCCTTGCTACTCCTCATATTGATTGACGATATCTAATACACTTGAATATTAATAATAAGGGTATACCACAAGGATATTATTTAGGTCCCTTGCTACTCCTCATATTGATTGACGATATCTAATACACTTGAATATTAATAATAAGGGTATACCACAAGGATATTATTTAGGTCCCTTGCTACTCCTCATATTGATTGACGATGTATAAAATTCCAGAAGTCACTCGACATGTTTTTTGTTTGCTGACGTCTTCAAAATTAAACAATAAAAATTCACTCCATGACTACACTGTCACAACCGGACTTAGATTCTTTAGTTTCTTGGATCGAGCAAATTCATCTCATATTCAATATGAATAAATGTGGCTGTGTATCGCAAGGCCGATAATTTTCACCAACCCACCATTAGTATACTCGTACAAGGCAGGGAATATCATTAAACAAAGTTTCTGAATTCAAAAATTTCGGTCTAGCCTTTGATGTCGGACTCAAATTCGTCAACCATGTCTCGCGTTTGATATCAGATTGTTACCAACTACTCAATTTTATATATTCTTATTGGAATATCAATAGAATGAAACAGTTCCGATATCCCGCGAAACGTACTCGTATATACTCGTAACTATCTAATCAGAACTACGAGTAAGTAAGTGTAAGTAATATGCATCTGCAGTTTGGGCTCCTCATCAGCTCAAATATAATATATAAATGATATACAGAATAAATGGGGATTACCCAAAATACTCGTATGTGCACCGTATCGAACTTCGAATAAGTCTCGAAACAAGAAGGCAAGGCATAATAACATATACTCGTATGTATCTATTGCGATATTCCTAATTAAGGTTTTGAATGTAGTTTTACTGTCATGCGATACTAGAATCACTAAGTTTATATGCCTCCGATAAATATAGCTATGCAAACAATCCCCCTCTATTCTATATATCCACTTATAGAACGAATATCATAGCTAAACCCTCAGTTATGTTCGCGCGTGGTATAGATATAACATATGTATTGAGCCGACTGAGTGACTGGATATATTCTCGGCACCACCTTGCAGTATGAGAAGAATCCTGACTATTATTCTTCCTCGCGAATAAGCAAATTTGAAGACCCTCTTTGCGTAACAAGGAAAGTCCGTGCAGCGTAAAAAAATAGGTATACTTTGATATTAATAATAAGATATCAAAAGGCGTGTCAAAAAGTGGCCATGTCGATTGGGTTATTTATATAGTAATGTGAAGTTTTAATTCTTATAAAAATCTATTTTATTTCCTCACTTATGCCATAATACCGTGGCAAGTGCATTGTCAAAAGGTAATAACTAGAAAAAATACATAAATTGTATGTTAAACAGAAAGTTTATTCTGATAGAAGTTACATGGTCGTACTTTCTTTCATCGGTTGAATGTTAGAAATACTCGTACATTAAGATGGAAAGTTTACTTATTGACACCGTTGTAAACTGTCCTTTATTGTCCCACCGTCTCCCGAATAATCTGACATTGTTCATAGGGTTTCCTATTTCACTGTTCTTCTTTTTATGTCATCCTTTATTGTGAGACTCTGGAACCAGTAAATAACTAACTTAGATTCACTTTCCCGTTAGTATGTTTCAAAACGCGATTTAAAGAACACTCAATAACAAATTATAATATTACGTGCTTCATTTCCTCTCCATTCTTTCTTTTTTCTTCCACCACTCGTGCATCTCACTTTCTTCTTCCATCACTCATGCATATCACTTTCTTCTTCCATCACTCGTGCATCTCACTCTCTTCTTCCATCACTCGTGCATCTCACTTTCTTCTTCCATCACTCGTGCATCTCATTCTCTCCTTCCATCACTCGTGCATCTCACTTTCTTCTTCCATCACTCGTGCATATCACTTTCTTCTTCCATCACTCGTGCATATCACTTTCTTCTTCTATCACTCGTGCATCTCACTTTTATTTTTGTTATTTATATTATTCTTGAATTTCGTACAATATTTCTAATTGAAAAAAACATTAAACGATTAGAAATTTAATATAAAAGCCCATCCAAAAGAAATGATTGGAACGTTATGAAAACAATGTAGCAACGGTAACTGAAGAAATATTAAACATACTTAGTTTAACCAGTGTTTGAAAACTTTCCTTAGATACCTGTATGTATGGATTTGTGAAACAATATCTTCGTTCAACAGGAATGCCACCAAATATTATCATCTCGGCTGGTTATCAGCCCGGCAACCTTGTCCAACCTCTTCTGTCTCCTGTGGCCTAGGCTGCGGATCTCCGTCTCACACCCGTAGCACCGGCTGCTCGTGTAACATACAGCAGCGATGCTTAACGCGAGCAACGGGGAGCGTCGAGGTGTACAAAATACAACGAGATCGAATCACTACGGGGCCGTAATGCATTCAAAGTGTTCATTGTTCATGTCCATTGTTAATGGCCATTTCATCAGATATTCGAGAAATAAAAAGAAACTCAGTCAACCATAAAGACGACTTCCGTGGCCCACTCTGGGGGTTACTGGTTCAATTCCCGTTGGAACACAGATTTAAAAAAGATCCATGCCGATTTTCCCTTATGGCCTCATTGACATATATCTGGTTGGTTGAAAGAGATGGCCACATCGCAATATAATTAGCCAGGTTGTACTGTTTACGATGGAAATATAATAATACAATCATATAAAGCTCATTTGTAGACATTAGCCTCACAATTACAAAAAAATGTCAATGTAAAATTAAATATATGGAGCCAATGGTTTCAGTGACATTAATGGAATTGTATGTGAAACACTAGAAATATAGAGCCAATGGTTTCAGTCGTGTTCGACTTTTGTTGATCAACTTTAACCGTGAGAACGGTTCTGGAATCAGTTAATGGAATTGTATGTGAAACACTAGAAATAAAATTAATTGTTTCATAAGGAAACAAATGAACAAAACATTTAGTATTGTTTTACTCGTTTTTATTAACATTCTCCTCGTTGCAACTGCAACATCTAAACATATTTAATGTTATACTTAGTGTGCTTTGACTTATCTGGAGGCGTGTCAAGGGGGCGTTGCTCCAAAAAAGGGTTGAGAAACCCATCAGGATGTGTAGTATACAAGTTTGACTTTCCAATATTTAATTACAAGGTTAAAACCATTTGGGAGAGAGATTCGAAAGAAATAAACCGAATGTGCAACAATCGGGAGTTAAAGGCACGTTCTTAGTTGGCTGATTAAAGTTGATCAACAAAAGTTGAGTGAAATCTGTAGTGAAGGCGCGTTCTCACGGTTCAAGTTTATTGACCGATTATAGTTGATCAACAAAAGTTAAATACAGGCCCGTTCTCACGGTTCAAGTTTAGTTGATCAACAAAAGTTGAATACGACTTGAATCAGTTTTTGTTCACACGATTCAATAGAAACTGATTCAATAAACTGTTTCAATTTAATTCAGTTAAAAATGGTGTCGAAAGTATTTTCTCTTGCATCTTTCTTTTTATATTTATCGAGTTGAAAGCGAACTTGACAATCAACTTGAATTCACATGTTCACACGTTTCAAGACTGGTTTCAACTTGAAAGCAAATGGCGGATGACTCATAACTTGAACGATAAAGTTTGACTGGGTCAATCTTTTCTTGATCAACTGAAAAGTTGATCAACTCTATTGAAACAAAGGTTCTCACTACAGATTTCATTCAACTTTTGTTGGTCAACTTTAATCGGTCAACTAAATTTGAACCGTGAGAACGGTCCTTGAATCAGTTTCTATTGAAACGTGTGAACAAAAACTGATTCAAGCCGTGTTCAACTTTTGTTGATCAACTTTAATCGGTCAACTAAACTTGAACCGTGAGAACGGGCCTTAAGTTGCTCAGCAGAACTTTATGGTTACAGCAAGTCATGGTTACGTGAATCATGTTTTTTCATTGCGAGTATGACAAATATTTTTTTCTTAAAACCTGGAATTTATTTCCAGCATCACAAAGCACTCTCAACAGCTTGAACTTAAAATATATTTTTACATTCACCCTTCTGGTCGTATGTATATAAAGTTGGACATGATTGTTGTGCATCTTTGGTCTCCTCAACATACTGAGTCATGTGTAAGTGTCAGCGCTAATGTGTAGATTTGTGTGTAAATGTATTGTATTACGCTTTCGTCGTATACAGTAAAATCTGGAGAGGTTATTGTCATGGGCAATCTCTTCCAACCAATCAGAAATAAGTTAAAACATGCCTTAGGTAAAAACTAGGCTGATTTTTTAAAAAATTGTATACGAACGGGAATCGAACTTTTAGTTAACCTTGAGCTATAAAACAGACGCCTTACCAACTATTATACGAGTAGATCACGCAGATCGGAAATGCGTGGACCACAAATCTCTGAAGATGACTAGATGAAAGGCGGTGTTGAGGGGTTATAATGGGTAACAAAGGACGAATAGGTTGAGAGAGGTTATTTTGAGTAATTCCATAGTTTCTTTAAATTCTCTCTTGCACGTTGTTAAGGATAGTACGAGTAACATATTCGTACACCTCCCTTTGTGTGTTTCACAGTCACGCCAAGTAGACCGCAAATGAAGATGTGGAATGCTATGTTGATTGAACGATGAAAGACTCCTTAAAATATTAAGGAGTCTTTCATCGTTCAATCAAATAAAATAGAGCAAATTTATGGAGTCTTGTTTTAATAAAAAAAAATCACTCATATTATTATCATTTCCCTTTTTTACTACAAAAGTCTATGGAAATCAAGAGTGTAAACATGTCTAACAATGTAGTATTAATGTCATAGTTTGCTGGACGGCAGAGCGTTCTTCCAGTCCTTGACAAAGTTGTCGGTGGCGAAGATGTTCTTGGGGTCCAGTTGTGTCTTTGCAGAGTACAGCAGCCTTTGGCCAGTGCTAGAGACGGATGTTTCGTACCAGTGTCTTCTGATCTTGCCCACTCCGTGGTGGTGAGAGATGGACGCTGGAAGAAATAAGGAAAACATGTTTCTGCTGAGATTGTCATGGTTATTGTTCATTGATTGAAAGTGTTTTTTTTTAGATGTATTGCCTTATTTGGTTTATCATCAAAGAATCACTTATTAATATTTGGCAACGTTAACCGTGTTTTAAGTTTGAATTTGAATAACCAAACATTTGTAACATACTCGTACATGATTATATAATTGACTTCAGTGTTCCTTCTCACTCCCTTAGTAGACGTGCTTTATTTGGCGTCCCTACAACAATTGAAAACAACACGGGCTTAGTGAGAGTGTCCAGCAGTACAATACGGTAGTTGATTAGTGAGAGTGTCCAGCAGTACAATACGGTAGTTGATTAGTGAGAGTGTCCAGCAGTGCAATACGGTAGTTGATTAGTGAGAGTGTCCAGCAGTACAATACGGTAGTTGATTAGTGAGAGTGTCCAGCAGTACAATACGGTAGTTGATTAGTGAGAGTGTCCAGCAGTACAATACGGTAGTTGATTAGTGAGAGTGTCCAGCAGTACAATACGGTAGTTGATTAGTGAGAGTGTCCAGCAGTACAATACGGTAGTTGATTAGTGAGAGTGTCCAGCAGTACAATACGGTAGTTGATTAGTGAGAGTGTCCAGCAGTACAATACGGTAGTTGATTAGTGAGAGTGTCCAGCAGTACAATACGGTAGTTGATTAGTGAGAGTGTCCAGCAGTACAATACGGTAGTTGATTAGTGAGAGTGTCCAGCAGTACAATACGGTAGTTGATTAGTGAGAGTGTCCAGCAGTACAATACGGTAGTTGATTAGTGAGAGTGTCCAGCAGTACAATACGGTAGTTGATTAGTGAGAGTGTCCAGCAGTACAATACGGTAGTTGATTAGTGAGAGTGTCCAGCAGTACAATACGGTAGTTGATTAGTGAGAGTGTCCAGCAGTACAATACGGTAGTTGATTAGTGAGAGTGTCCAGCAGTACAATACGGTAGTTGATTAGTGAGAGTGTCCAGCAGTACAATACGGTAGTTGATTAGTGAGAGTGTCCAGCAGTGCAATACGGTAGTTGATTAGTGAGAGTGTCCAGCAGTACAATACGGTAGTTGATTAGTGAGAGTGTCCAGCAGTACAATACGGTAGTTGATTAGTGAGAGTGTCCAGCAGTACAATACGGTAGTTGATTAGTGAGAGTGTCCAGCAGTACAATACGGTAGTTGATTAGTGAGAGTGTCCAGCAGTACAATACGGTAGTTGATTAGTGAGAGTGTCCAGCAGTACAATACGGTAGTTGATTAGTGAGAGTGTCCAGCAGTACAATACGGTAGTTGATTAGTGAGAGTGTCCAGCAGTGCAATACGGTAGTTGATTAGTGAGAGTGTCCAGCAGTACAATACGGTAGTTGATTAGTGAGAGTGTCCAGCAGTACAATACGGTAGTTGATTAGTGAGAGTGTCCAGCAGTACAATACGGTAGTTGATTAGTGAGAGTGTCCAGCAGTACAATACGGTAGTTGATTAGTGAGAGTGTCCAGCAGTACAATACGGTAGTTGATTAGTGAGAGTGTCCAGCAGTACAATACGGTAGTTGATTAGTGAGAGTGTCCAGCAGTACAATACGGTAGTTGATTAGTGAGAGTGTCCAGCAGTGCAATACGGTAGTTGATTAGTGAGAGTGTCCAGCAGTACAATACGGTAGTTGATTAGTGAGAGTGTCCAGCAGTACAATACGGTAGTTGATTAGTGAGAGTGTCCAGCAGTACAATACGGTAGTTGATTAGTGAGAGTGTCCAGCAGTACAATACGGTAGTTGATTAGTGAGAGTGTCCAGCAGTACAATACGGTAGTTGATTAGTGAGAGTGTCCAGCAGTACAATACGGTAGTTGATTAGTGAGAGTGTCCAGCAGTACAATACGGTAGTTGATTAGTGAGAGTGTCCAGCAGTGCAATACGGTAGTTGATTAGTGAGAGTGTCCAGCAGTACAATACGGTAGTTGATTAGTGAGAGTGTCCAGCAGTACAATACGGTAGTTGATTAGTGAGAGTGTCCAGCAGTACAATACGGTAGTTGATTAGTGAGAGTGTCCAGCAGTACAATACGGTAGTTGATTAGTGAGAGTGTCCAGCAGTACAATACGGTAGTTGATTAGTACAACGCTGTCAAGGTTTATGAGAAAGGTAACATAGTTGAATTGACGGAAGAATAAGGGTTTAGGAGAAAGGTAACATAGTTGAATTGACGGAAGAATAAGGGTTTAGGAGAAAGGTAACATAGTTGAATTGACGGAAGAATAAGGGTTTAGGAGAAAGGTAACATAGTTGAATTGACGGAAGAATAAGGGTTTAGGAGAAAGGTAACATAGTTGAATTGACGGAAGAATAAGGGTTTAGGAGAAAGGTAACATAGTTGAATTGACGGAAGAATAAGGGTTTAGGAGAAAGGTAACATAGTTGAATTGACGGAAGAATAAGGGTTTATGAGAAAGGTAACATAGTTGAATTGACGGAAGAATAAGGGTTTAGGAGAAAGGTAACATAGTTGAATTGACGGAAGAATAAGTGATTTTTTTTCCTCTTCATCAACATAATTATTGCATTTTTAACATGATTGAACTTGCGTGAGATACGTTCTTGCACATATTCCATCAATGTTCCCTATCGGGGTAGGCAGAGAGAAGAGAACACAAGACATTCCCATAGCAACCCACATCTTTCGTCCTTCTATATCCATAAACTTGCTTATACAGTTCGCACAATTTCTCTAAAATTTTATATTTCCTTCCTTTAAAAAATACTATACACTTGATCAAACCATATTTTCTCGCTCTTCCTCTACCACGCCTTACATACACTATATATTTGTTTTCGTAGTATTTCTTTATTCATTCGTTCTACGTGCTCAGACCGTATCAAAGTGCTCTTCTTCATTCGTTCTACGTGCTCAGACCGTATCAAAGTGCTCTTTTTCATTCGTTCTACGTGCTCAGACCGTATCAAAGTGCTCTTCTTCATTCGTTCTACGTGCTCAGACCGTATCAAAGTCCTCTTCTTCATCAGCAATGATCTCACATTAACCTCTAATCACTTCAATCCGTATTCCATCATACATTGTCCCCCCACGTCTTATTCTAAGTGTACGCATTTCTACACAATTTGTCCGGATCTTGTTCACGTTTTTTTCTCGTACATCCAAGTTGGTGCTAAAACACAAGTAATTGATTTAAATCAATGGTTAATAATAATCGGTTTTGTATATTTTCATTGATAAATTTTCTATTATTGATCTATCAAATAAATAAAGAACAATTCTATTCAATGGAGATGGCAACACATAAAACCATCAGCTGTCTTCCAAGGCAGACAAGGCGAACACTGCAATAAATACATCCTCAAATTACTTAGTACTTGAAAACAAGTTACAATAGTAATGAAGATATCTGCCAACGGCCGTCAGCCATCCTAACACGGCGCGGCGCGGCGCGGCGCGGCGCGGCGGTGATCTGAAGTAATGGTGTCAAGACTATGCCTTGACATTAAATATTATATAAGTCAGTTTCTAGGGGAGTTCGATTTGAATACGAATATGCAAATATATCCGGTTTGGTTTCTGTGTACAAATTAGTGATTTTTATCCTTACAGGCTACCCAATTCGCAGGTATCTTGACAGCGCTGCTAATTGTCATATAATTACCATAACATATTTCCCTCCTCCCGTGACGCCGCGCCGCGCCGCGAGTTCATCATCATTACCTACTATTGTTCATATTATAGTTCATATATGTTCATATTACCTATTATAGTTCATCATCATTACCTAATATTATGTTATTTCCATACTCAAGAGTGTCGCGTGTCGCCATCGGAAGTGTCTCTTTGGGGAAATGCCTAAATGACGTCGCACGTCGTGTTCCATAATAAGGAAGATTTTTTTCTCTTCTAGTGTATGAATCTAGCATTCTCGGTGGCTGTGGTCTAATGGTTAACATTTATCTTCTAGTGTATGAATCTAACATTCTCGGTGGCTGTGGTCTAACGGTTAACATTTATCTTCTAGTGTATGAATCTAACATTCTCGGTGGCTGTGGTCTAATGGTTAACATTTATCTTCTAGTGTATGAATCTAACATTCTCGGTGGCTGTGGTCTAACGGTTAACATTTATCTTCTAGTGTATGAATCTAACATTCTCGGTGGCTGTGGTCTAATGGTTAACATTTATCTTCTAGTGTATGAATCTAACATTCTCGGTGGCTGTGGTCTAACGGTTAACATTTATCTTCTAGTGTATGAATCTAACATTCTCGGTGGCTGTGGTCTAATGGTTAACATTTATCTTCTAGTGTATGAATCTAACATTCTCGGTGGCTGTGGTCTAACGGTTAACATTTATCTTCTAGTGTATGAATCTAACATTCTCGGTGGCTGTGGTCTAATGGTTAACATTTATCTTCTAGTGTATGAATCTAACATTCTCGGTGGCTGTGGTCTAACGGTTAACATTTCCGATAAGCAAACAGGCGTCTCAAGTTTGATTCTGGCAGATTCACGTTCTGACCTGTTTTTATGTTTAGACCATTTTACATGTGAATTTAAGAATCCCGATGACGGTTTCGTTAACAACATCACAGTCTCCTCGCCTTAATATGAGTAGTTAGGAAGCGTTAGGAAGCGTTAGGGAGCGCTCTTGATCTAGATCTTGAGGTGATCGCAATGCCCGTGAAACCGCGCTATACCAAAAATACATTTCGTATTTCATGGATCGGATCGGATCGTTCATATTTAACGTTCTTATTAAGTTTATATATACGTAACATAACATATACTCGTATATGTTATGGTTTGCCCCATTTAAGTTCTGGAATAATATCAGTCATTTATTTTATTACAAAGTTAAATTGTTATTCAAGTAAACACTACTTAAAAAACAAGTCGATGCCTTAATTTGAAAATAAAGACAACATCGGCCTCTTAAAATATTTTTGATCTAAAAAATAATGCAAAAAAATACTCCGCCAATGGAGCTAGCTATATATAGCTATACGAGTGAATCAATTCTTATTGAGGAAAAAAATTTGGAAAATTTGTGAAAATATTGTTGAAACATTACGGTTACGGTTCTGACGTCAAGTACTCGTATTATAGAAACATACAAGTTTCACAGGACATTAACATCATTGGACACTTGACAAGTTTCTCTGGACATTAAATAATAACTAAATATTCATTGCAGATGTAGATCTAATAATTAATTTAAAATAGTTTGGAATTACCTATTCATTTCCTATCTTGAGGTTTCTATCCAGAATTACCTATTCATTTCCTATCTTGAGGTTTCTATCCAGAATAAATACACTTTATTGACACTTTTATTCAGTTTTGAAATATCAATTACACAAAATAAATACACAGTCAAATGTTTCTAAATACGGTCCCTAATTGGAGGAAACACTAAGAATAGTTTTCAAATGTTTCTAAATACGGTCCCTAATTGGGGGAACCACTAAGAATAGTTTTCAACACATAAAGTAAAAAATCCAAGAATAAAATATCTAAGATCTTAATTAGTCGCTAACTATGCTATGCGACAGAATTGAAAATGTTCTCAAAGTTTCTGAAGTCAGCCGAAACTTCGTAGTTTGAGTATATTACAATATTTACATAAATATTTCACTTCGGAGATGAACCGGGCCACCGAATCGAACGGCATTGACGATAAGCAGCTTTTGCTAAATGGCGCTATAGTGAACTTGTCTGTGGAGTCACGCACTGTAGAGGATTTAGCTTTTTTGGAAAAAAAACTCAAAACTGAACATTATACTCGTACTAGGAGTCATTCGAGTCCTCTTCGCGTGGTTTGTTATTACTAAATGTACCGACGACAGAATCATTATAATCATGAAAAAATATTAGTATGTACCAAGAAAAATACTAGAATACGAGTATATCTTCCTGAACCGAAATCAACTCAATGTCAACAGTCGAAGTGATAAAAAGAGTGTTTGGGTACTTGAAACTCTGAAGTAGTTGAACGGAAGTTAGTTAGTAAGGAAGTAAGGAAGTAAGGAAGTAAGGAAGTAAGGAAGTAAGGAAGTAAGGAAGTAAGGAAGGCAAATATACCAGCATCAAACTAATTCATGGTTTACGTTACACGTTTAGCCAATTCAACCCCTAAATATATCTCTATAACCAAAATTACATTCTTTTCAGTACCCCCGAAGCCTCGCAACTCCCACGGAGAGGCAAATGTGGCTTCTTTTGAAGATATTACTAATCCCACTCTATATGTTCAGTTTCTATGCGTGTTAACACTTCAGTTACCATAGTTATATTATCGCGAAGCGTGGGCGTTGAGGATCTTTTTCGGGCTGCCGGGGACAAAGACGCCTACTCTCAGGTGATATTCAACGTCGGGGGGACCTGACATGACGCTGGGAAGAAGAAGTGGGCGATACGCGCCAACTTCTACGATTTTTCTGACTTTTTACATTTTCTTCTTTCTAAATATCATACACTTGATTCAACTATGTTTTCTTTTCTTCCTTGTCTTTCTCTACAGCCTGGTCTGACACTCACATTTGCACTGTACGAGTATATTATTTTGATAACTTTTTTTATTCGTTCATTTCACGTGCCCAAACCATCTCGGAGTGCTCTTTTTAATCTTACTGAATACATCGGCCTTCACTTCACTTCACACCAAACTCATCCCTAATCACTTCATTCTATATTCTGTAATACGTTGTTATCCTGTGTATTCTTTTGAGTGCACGTATTTCTACATCATTGATTCGGCTCTTTGAACTGAAAAGTCAGAAATAATGACAATTATATTTGTACGTGAGAAAAGTCATATATTGTATATCATGAAAAGAAACAGCTACAAAGACTTTTTGTGTACCTCCTGAGCTGACGATCTCCTCTCTGACTTTGTGGTCCAGGATATCCAAGAGATGGATCATGTCTCCTTTGGGGGGCAACGGCATGGAGTAGTAGATGTAGACGCAGCAGCCGGTGTCGTATGTCTGCGCGATGCGGAACATGACCAGGCACTTGAGGATCCCCATGGCGAAGCTCTCCCTCTGCACCCTGGTGCGCACTCTCTTCGTCAGCTCGGTTACGCCATCCCAGGACACGGAAGTTTCCACGGACTCGACCATGATATTAAAATCTATCGCGACATCCTGAAAATAACGAATTGTTATTGCATTTCTTTATATGTGAGGATTTCACGGTAGAACTCTCGTCTGTTACCCGAAGGTTGGAGATCGACTCTCGATGGAGACTAAAATGTGTCTGTCTATTTTTTTCAAGTGTAGGACATACAATATCAATTTGGGTGGTCGGAAGTGATCGCATCGCAACATGCACTACTTGTTACTTGTTAGGGTCTTATGTTTGTTTATACGACAAATGTTTAATATAATAACGCGATTCATACTATTGTACTCGTACTATTGCCGGGATTGAGCGCTAACATTTTATGTTTCAACATAAATACAATATTTAAAAAGGAACCAAATTAAAAGAAAACTCCTTTCCGTTGACCGATTCGAGGGGATGGAAAGATGTTAAGATGTTAAGATTTGACAACTTAAGATTTGCTCTCATTTCAAAGAATGCGAGATGTGAAGTGGAGACGCGTACGAGTAGGTGAACTGGAACGGCAGAATGGTCAGCTATGACAAGTCTGATGAAGATGTAACATATACTATAGTATATATACTCGTACATACTCGTATGTGAACCGGTCTTTATTCAGAAGCCTCAAACAGAATCTATCTACTCGTACATAGAGTTGAACCTTTAGTATTATGAATATAGTACGAAAGAGAAAGTTCGTATCCATCGCACAACTGATATTGTTTTATCTATTTCCATCTGACTTCCATGTGGGTATCGGTATCGGTATCGGTATCAGTATTCATGTTTAGGACTCTGTGATATGTTTTAATGCGTTGTTTAATCTCCGTTTCTTTGAGGTGCATTTGTACATTTATTTAAATAAATACAATTTTCCTCAATTGTAATTAAAAAGTTTCTGTGTTGAGTTTTTTGCCTTTCTGCAATTATTTTCAATGAGTTATAAATCTATGCTCAGCAGAACTAAAATCTGTTCAGGTAAATCTCTTATATAGTATTGTATTGAGTTTAAGCGTCTCTCGTATTCTCTACACTCTACAGTACTGTATGGAGCATGAGCTTTGACGATGATAAAGAAGGAGACAAACGAGATGGTGTTAAGTATATAGTAGGTGGTCCGTATCCCATTGATCACAAGGCGCGCGAAACAAACGAGATGGTGTTAAGTATATAGTAGGTGGTCCGTATCCCATTGATCACAAAGCGCGCGAAACAAACGAGATGGTGTTAAGTATATAGTAGGTGGTCCGTATCCCATTGATCACAAGGCGCGCGAAACAAACGAGATGGTGTTAAGTATATAGTAGGTGGTCCGTATCCCATTGATCACAAGGCGCGCGAAACAAACGAGATGGTGTTAAGTATATATAATAGTAGGTGGTCCGTATTCCATTGATCACAAGGCGCGCGAAAGTCGCGCAATAATTAAGAATTACTTATAGACTTGAACAACATGCAGAAAAGAATCCTTGTTAATTTGAACATGTTAAGCCTAGATTTGAAATGAATTTACATCAGTCGTTAGTTTAATCAATTGAAATTGAAATAATGTTACAAATACAAATGGTATTTTAAAAAGAATTAATAAGAATGAATAAAATATCAGATTTAGCTTTACCCTTATATATCCCACGATGAAGGTCATGTTATACCCTCTCATCCCATTCTCGCTTCCCGCTGGAACTCCCCCGTACTTGTGGGCAATGCCATTTATAATATTTTGGTGTTCCTTCACGTCATTCTTCTCTCCTTCAAACAACAGAGTCGTCAGACACATCCTGTTCCAGTTGAATCCTTTCACCATCTGAATGTAAGACTTCTTCAATCCATCAATGAACGTTTTGAATTTGGAAGTAGATTCGCGAAAAGCCAAGCCCAATTGAAACTGTTCTTCATCCATTAGACGAATACTCGCTGGCTGTAATCGCTTTTTGGCTACTTCTCGAAGAAATTTAAGCCCAGTTGTAAAATCAGGAAACACCAGAGAACCGTACAGCACACACGGAGGTAAAGGTCGAATTTTGAGATAAACTTCGGTTATGACACCGAACGATCCTTCGGAGCCAAGAATTAGATGGTTGAAGTCCGGTCCAGATGATATGCGAGGAGCTTTGCTTTTCTTTTCGAGAACACCCATCGGCGTAACCAATCTAGCATGGACAACTAAGTCTTCGATATTACCATATGCGTTCTTCTTCATTCCGCTCGCTCTGGTAGAAATCCATCCTCCCAGTGTGGAAAACTCTTTAGAATCAGGTTCGTGGCCCACCGTATATCCAATATTATTGAGTGCTCTCTCTAAGTCCTGCCCCGTTATTCCACTTTCAACGCAAATCATCAAGCTCTCGTGATTTATCCAAAGAATTTCATTCATTTGACTGGTATCGAGAGATATCACGGGCCTGGTCTCATCCGAAGGACAATCGGTAGCTCCCGACACCGCAGTTCCACCGCCAAAAGGTATCAGAACAATATTAAGTTTGTTGCAAACGCGCACTATTTCTACCACTTCTTCGTGGCAAGTTGGCCACACAACACCATCTGGAACTCTTTTAATTATCTTCGCTTTTGCTCTGAGGATAGATCCCATAGACTGATCATGGGATCTGAAGAATCTACCGATGGGATTAATTGAAACATCAATCCCGAGGTCTTCCAAAGCTTGAATTTGATCATCAGTTAATCTGCTCTTCTCGAAGTCTGCATCCTGGGGCATTTCTAACGAAGGATTGTCCAAGTCCAGTGATGCGTAAACTCCGAGCTTTTTCTCCAAGTATTCCAAGAAGTACGAAAACCCGTTACCCAGCTGGTGATATCTGGAAAAACATATTTTCATTTCTATATTTCTTCACTTTTTTGAGATATTCAAACACACGAACTTTTTCATTTTTTCTTTCGTATGATACAATTTTGACACATCCAGATGAGTGATTCGTGAGCCACACATTGAAAAGCGTGGTTGGGAAACAACATTGTCTACACGTTCAATAATCGAGCCTTTAGGTTAAGAACCTGTGCAGTAGGCATGGAATTCGCGGTTCGCCATTGCACGTGTTATGAACACTACCACACGCGAAGAAGCAATCTGTACGTCACATGTGAGTATTGTTACCAAACTCTTTGACCAGATTGCCGCCTTTTTTTGGTTACCATCGGAAACTGAACCCGAAAACCCCGGGTGAAAGTCAAGCGTGTTACAAGCGTATTAGGCCACGGAGGTTGACTCAAACACGTGTGAATTAATATTATGGTTGTAGTTGTGTTTCAAATATATAAGTCAAGTCCCTGTATTAAACAATTTCGATATTTTTTAGTTTCATTTCAGCATTTCGGTAATGTTGGCGCAGCAGATCACTGCATGGACTCTCGGATTGTTATGCGTGAACTGTGCGCAAAGAGTTACGTAAGATTTTTATACGCATGGCAGAATAATTCCGCTGTTAAATAGACTTGACTAGTAGACTCGTAGTTGAAGTGTTTTATAAGGCAGAGTTAAAGTTTTGCCTGGTGATACTCGTATTGGTCCGGAGCTTATCTCCACAATAGGATTATGTCCTGAGGTCTAAATAATACTTATACAAGTAGAGGATCCGATTCAGATGGATATATGGTATATTAGTAAATGTACCTCAGTCAAGTTCTATAGCATTAAAAATACTTGTCTAATTAACGCAGCCACTTCCTTCCTATCTTTAAAACCAACTTGTTTTTTTATAGCTTTGATCTAGCAATAAAAGTGGGTTCGAACCCTCAATAAGAACAAACACCCTTAAGGATAGAGTACTCTCGGAACGGCGCTGTATAAATTGCCTTTTTTAATTCAATTCATTATTGAAAGTATACTCGTACATCACTTGCGAGATGATGCATGAAGGCATTGTGTTTTTAGATAAATGGAGTGTTAAATCTGGATTTTTTTAACTTTTCAAGTTATTAAAGCATTTTGTACTCACTTGTTCCCTGACAGGTTCACAGTGCCCCCCTCCATCTGGAACTCGCAGTCTTTGTATCCCCAACCGTACCATTTAAATTTTTCTTCCCTGTAAAAAAAAAATATTTGAATTTAGCTTCCTTGTAAAATAGTAAAACCATTGAAATGTTTCTTTCCTGTAAGAACAAAACCATTTGAATTTAGCTTCCTTGTAAGAGTAAAACCATTGAAATTTTTCTTTCTTGTAAGAACAAAACCATTTGAATTTAGCTTCCTTGTAAGAGTAAAACCATTGAAATGTTTCTTTCCTGTAAGAACAAAACCATTTGAATTTAGCTTCCTTGTAAGAGTAAAACCATTGAAATGTTTGTTTCCTGTAAGAACAAAACCATTTGAATTTAGCTTCCTTGTAAGAGTAAAACCATTGAAATTTTTCTTTCCTGTAAGAACAAAACCATTTGAATTTAGCTTCCTTGTAAGAGTAAAACCATTGAAATGTTTCTTTCCTGTAAGAACAAAACCATTTGAAAATTTAGCTTTCTTGTAAGAGTAAAACCATTTGAATTTTGGTTCTCTGTAAGAAATATAAATTTATCTTTCCTGTTGAAGAGTTTACGGATGAGAAGGACTTATTTACATATATATATATATATATATATATATATATATATATATATATATATATATATATATATATATATATATATATATATATATATATATATATATATATATATATATATATATATATATATATATATATATATATATATATATATATATATATATATATATTTCAGGATAACGAAATACATAACATGCATATGTAACATCTCTCTTAAACAAAATGCATTTAAGAGAGAAGCTATAAAAATATATGGACTCGTCTTACGAGGGGTGATCAATAAATTCGCGGGATGAAGGGAAAATAAACATTTTTTTATTTTTCCTTTTCAATATATTCACCATTAACTCTAATACATTTTTCAGATCTTTCAATAACCCACGAAAAAAATTGCTTTTGGCCTTAAAATAAGCCGAAATTGCACTTATAACTTCTTAATGGACGATGGTCCGTAAATTTCTTCTCTCGAAGTTTTTTTTCATATGTGGAAATAAATAAAAGTCACATTGAGCCATGTCTGGGCGATAGGGAGGGTGATTTAATATTTGGAAGCCACAGTTGTGAAGAGCAGCCAATGCAGAACTGCTTTTGTGCACAGGTGCATTGTCATGCAAAAACAGTCCCCCTCATGTCCATTTTCCTGTCCTTTTCTCTTTCACAGCTTCTTTTAACTGCATTAGTAGACCAGCGTAGTACTCTCCAGGGATTGTGATGCCCTTATATTTGTAATCTATCAGCAGTATGCCTTACGCATCCCAAAAAAAATGTAGCCATATTTTTCCCAGTCGATTGCGACACTTTGAACTTCTTAGGGGCTGTGTGACCTTTTTATGCCACTGCATGGACTCATAATAATGAACTCCAGTAACAATTTGGCTCCAAATATCCTCTTTGTTGTTTCTGAAGAGGTCTAAAAACTGTCGCTAACATTCGACGCGTTGTTGTTTTTGAAATGGCGTGAACATTCTGGTACTCACCTTGCACCGACTTTTGACATCCCTAGATGCTGATGAACGATATTCAAAATGGTTGTTGGTGATACTCCAACCATCTCTGCAAGCTGATGTTTGTTTAGGCGGGCATATTCCAGGACAAGCTTTTTCTACGATATTTGAAGAAGTGGCCTCAAAAGGCCGTCCTGGTCGGAGGTGGTCTTCAATCGATTCTCTCCCTTGCTTAAAAACATTATGCCACTTGTAAATCAGAGTTTTTCCACGACAACAGTCTCCGTAAATTGCTAATATATCTTCTCTAATATCAATTCTATACGTGCTGAACGTACTTCATTCTATACGTGCTGAACGTACTTCATTCTATACGCACTGAACGTAAATTATTGTAAAAGGTATTCATATTAGTTCAGCACATTTTCAGCCATTATCAACCCAAATTATGAGAGCGGTTTTTTGGCGACATTTTGAAAATGGTTTTTTTGGTGCTTCACGCTTTTCAAATACCGTATAGGAAAAAATGTGACAAACCAAATAAAAGATTTGAACAGCATATGGCAACGACGAAGTAGGTGATCGTGTGTGTTAAATGTGATTAAAAAAAATCATAATAGAGTATGACATTCCATAATGATGCCTTCTTTCAAACGCTGATTACAACTGATGCCATCCAAATCAAGAATAAACAGCATTCTACGACAATATAAATTCCTTAGACACTGAATATACTCGTATTGTACACTAATATACCGTCCAAAAGGATTTGGTGAAACTTGGTTACGTAAATCGGTACGATGTTTAGGTAGCGCGCGGTTTGATAGAGTTTGATTTAACATCATGGAACGAGTCTCCGTAGTGACGCAACTAAAACAATTAGGTAGCGCACGGTTTGATAGAGTTTGATTTAACATCATGGAACGAGTCTCCGTAGTGACGCAACTAAAACAATTAGGTAGCGCACGGTTTGATAGAGTTTGATTTAACATCATGGAACGAGTCTCCGTAGTGACGCAACTAAAACAATTAGGTAGCGCACGGTTTGATAGAGTTTGATTTAACATCATGGAACGAGTCTCCGTAGTGACGCAACTAAAACAATTAGGTAGCGCACGGTTTGATAGAGTTTGATTTAACATCATGGAACGAGTCTCCGTAGTGACGCAACTAAAACAATTAGGTAGCGCACGGTTTGATAGAGTTTGATTTAACATCATGGAACGAGTCTCCGTAAGTGACGCAACTAAAACAAATATTTTTTTAACGAATGGTGACAAGCATAAAAAAACGGATTATCAACAATAATATCGAGTAGAAGAGGCCGTGGGGCAAGAAAGGTGAACCTCCTTTTCAGTATTCCCGAAGGCTGCTCTCCATTTTAAAAAGGTCGTGTTGTATATCTGGTGGAATTGGAAAGGAGTCGTCTAGGCTACGAGCTGCTTTCACACAACCATATGATTCATTTGGAGAAAAAATGCTCACAATTCGAGTCATTGAAGGCGTTGGAGGCGCATTAGAGTCATTGATCGAAATAATCCAGAATTAGCCAATGGCAAAGGCGTGATAACGTGATAACGCAAGGATAACGCAAGACCTCACGTCTCTCGGCAGATTCAACAATAAATGGTATAGTTGGGCTGCCGTGTCCGCCTCCCCCGACGTATTAGAATTTTACTTACCTGAAGGCCTGCTTAAATCATTTGCAGCAGTTCTTCGTCCAAAATAATGCGGAGTTCTGGGAGGATGGAATTTTGGAATTGCTCAAAAGATGGCGTAACGTAGTGGAACCAATGCGTACATATATTCTGGTATAAAGTTACATCTAAAACTCATGAATTACGTTTTAATTTTATCTTAAAATTCGAAATCACTTTCGGATAATCCAATGCTACGAGAATATCAAAAATGTTTATTAGAAAAATATTTCAAAGAGATTTTATATTAAAAAATACTCGAGTTAAATTAATTTCAAAGTGATATTATTAAAAACAAAATAGCTCACTATAGGGGAAAGTTATGAAGGCCCATAATATTGTATGTATTCGTACATAGTAGATGATCCTAAAGAAAAAGGAAAAACATTTTTGCGTGTTTGACTCAAAAACACCTGAAGGTGAATATGGTGAATATGGTGCAGTACACATACAATACTATATTATTCTAAACACCTGAAAGTGAATATACTATAGTGCAGTATATATATTATTCTAAACAGACATTGCATTATACACGAGCATGTGTATATCTTGTCTTGCTTACCTGCGTTTAGGAAATACAGACTCGACCTTAATTGCATTCTGTCTCCTCGATTGTTTTCTTGGGTAAGACGACTTGCTTCCGTCGTTCTTGTTTGCTTCATCTCCAGTGTTTTCTTTAACACTACTACTTCTTCTATTTATTAATCTATCATTCTCATCAACACTACTCGTTGCTGTTAAATAACTTTTGATATAACTGTTAGAATTCAAATTGTCGCTCTTAGACATGTTGATCCCTTCACCGTCAACAGAAGACTCTGTTAATTACCACAAATACAAATACGAAAGTAAACTTAACAATGTTATTTTCAATACCATTATTATTATTATTACTGGCCACTTTGTTAATTGAGTTACACAAATCCCCGATTATAATGATCTAATCTATCAAGAGACGGCTGTGAAGGTTAATGATGCACAATATTCGGCAATTTCACTTGTTAATATATTTTTAATTGAAATTGCGTCACTATATAAATAAAACTTTAACTTGTTTTGTAATTTTGGTAATTATCTAAAGTTTGATAGTTTGATAGCTTCTTTCATCTGACGAGCTTTGTACTTCGCCTCTTTTCACGTCTATTTGAGGTCAGCTGCACGGGCCGTTCCTTTCATCCACCGCTATTGTGACAATCTTTCATAGGCCAGAATCCACTTTCTGTTTCTCTTTTAGGGTCTACCATACGCCCATATCAGCGTAGTTACGCTTTGAATGATGAATTTGATCTAATTTAGTGTCTTTCAAAATGTGAGAATCTCTGGAGTGTGAAGCGGTTATTTTTTTTCTTTAGTGAGATACTAGCCCGATACAGGATACCGATATCGATACAGGATTCCAATACCCGACATCCCGATACAGGATGGTGGCCCGAAGAGAAAGTGAGAGACCAGGATTCAGCCCGATACAGGATGGTCGCTCGGAAGAGAAAGTGAGAGACCGACATTCAGCCCGATACAGGATGGTGGCCAGACGAGAAAGTGAGAGACTAGCATTCAGCCCGATACAGAATGGTGGGCCGACTAGGATGCCATCTAAGAAGCCAGCTGTGCTTGTCTTGAAGTGTACTCGTATATTGCCCGCTGCTACTTTTTTTTCAATATCGCACTTAGCGCGGCCATCCGATGTGAACATGTTATACTCGTACAGCCGAGAAGCGACATTTCTTCCGTTGGTTCTGTTTCCTACATATTTATTGTATATATTTCCCCCTCTTACTTCCTCTTTTAATAACCATCACTTTCGACATTCCAATACTCATACAAAGTCCATTATACAAGTCATCATTTTATAATAGCGATTATACAAGTCATCGTTTTATAACAACCATTATACAAGTCGTCATTTTATAACGACCATTTTTACAAGTCATCATTTTATAACAACCATTATGAATCATTCTTATTTTTTCTAGAAAACCCAGTCTTCGGGATAACTTTGTGCCAATATGTGAAATAAACAAATAATAATCAGCTTTTAACAGAAATCATTTCGGAAAAATTTCAAGCCACTGTTTTAAATTCTTGAAGAAATATTAAATCAGTTAAATAAGGGTCCATAGATCTTTCGAGACTGAATTTGTGTTGTACACTTTTTTATTAGCCGGGGTTTATTTGCAATAACAAACTTTTTAAAAAAAGTTATATCGATTTGAGTTTATTGGTGAAATAGACTCATATTTATATATTTTTTAATTTCGTTTATGCCAACACGAAACTGAAAGAAACCAGCAATTGTAAATGATTTTTTTTATTAGTTTGAAAAGTAATATTACTATCATATAACGCGTAAACATGAACACAAAGACAAAACATAAACACAAAGACAAAGACATTTCTCAAATTCAGGATAATTTTAATAAAATTTCATAAAAAAATACAAAAATTACGAACTTTACAAGAAAATGTTTACCCTTTTATAGCACGAATTTCTATAGTAAGTTATTTTCCTGTACAACTTTGTTTCACATTTTCTCTAACATTTCTATCAAATATCAATAACAACATTTTAACACACTTTTAATATTAAAAAAAATTATTGAAGCCAATATTTTATATCATATATTTATAAATATTTTGAATAGATCGGCCGAACAATATAGTCATTGAACAATCGATCAATACTCGTAACTTAATAAGAATTCTCGGGAGATATGTCGGTCCCTGTCCCGGTCCCGGTCCCCCTACCGCATCAGCTGAAGACAGGATGGCGGATGGCGGATGGCGGATGGCGGATGGCGGATGGCGGATGGCGGATGGCGGATGGCAGGAAGTGGCTGGGAGTTCAGAGGGACTTGACCACAAACTGTAGCATCCACTTGAAGAGCTTTTACAGGATCATTTTTTCAAAATTATTTATAAATTGAAATCATCATAATTTAAATACAAATGCATTATAAATAAACTACACTTAAAATAACAATAATAAATAACTGACACAACAGTGTAACACCTTTTAATAATATATCACCTCAAGATCGACGGATTTTTAAATAAAAAAATGCAACTCATAAGCGCTACTGAATACATTGAGGAAAAATAACGTCCGAGTCATGTTTGGAACAAGCCTAACATTCTAACAGTCTTCTCGTATACTCGTATTATCCAACATTTCCTCTAGTATTCGAGGGTGAGGGTGAGGGTGAGGGTGAGGGTGAGGGATAACTTTACTGGGATTTCACTCAAACATACTCGTATTCTTCTGAAACATTTCATTTCAGAAACTTGTTTTAGTGACGCTGATTTTTTAAACATTTATGAATCACTCTCGCTTTATAACATACGAGTATGATGGCATGTTATGTTATGTTATGATGGTAACATATTTGGTCACGGGAGGTAAAGAAAACTACGAGTAAGGCACAATGCGTCATTTTAAAGGACTTTCAAGACTCACATAATATACACATAATATTGCAAATGCAAAAAATTAGAAGCTTTCATAATTTGCTCTTGAGTGACTCAATATCAGCATCGCTGTAGTCGTCTATGAAGTTGTTCGAAGCGAATATGTTCTCGGGGTCCAGCCGTGCCTTCGCCCCCTTCAGGATCAGTACTCCAGTTGGAGAAACTGCTTTCTCGTACCATCTCTTCTTCAGTTTCCCCACGCCGTGGTGATGAGACACTGAACCTGGAATCAAGATACGAGTATAAATCTTCTGCTTCTGCTGATGAAATCTTCACTTTTATTCATATTTAACCTTCATTGATTAAAGGTTAGATCACTTTGGTGAAAGAGTGATGATAGGAAGAAGAGTGTTGATGGATTGAGAACGTTTTGTAGGATAGGAGTGTGCATTGGACTTGTTTTGTAGGATAGGAGTACGCATTGGACTTGTTTTGTAGGATAGAAGTGTGCAATGGACTTGTTTCCGTGTGGTGGTCTCTTTCAACCAACAAGAAAGATATTCAATATACGTTGACTGAAATCCTTTTATTCAACTGCGTTTAATCAGGTATTGCCACAATACACACAATCCCCGGCCTGGAACATATGTATGTATGTCTTATCAACAAAGTCACGATAATCAGGTATTGCCACAATACACACAATCCCCGGCCTGGAACATATGTATGTATGTCTTATCAACAAAGTCACGATAATCAGGTATTGCCACAATACACACAATCCCCGGCCTGGAACATATGTATGTATGTCTTATCAACAAAGTCACGATAATCGTAATCTAGAGACATTTACATGAACAACTCATGCCCTATTTCTGGTTCTGGTAAAATAAACAAATATTGCGATCTGTTGAATATCAACAGTAACTGAGGAAATCACATTGGAAAAGTAGATTAGTTTACCTCCGTGAGCCATGATCACATCGCTGATGGTGGTCAGTAGGTGGTTGGCCATCTTCGCTACATCAGCTCCTATCGGTGGCCTGAAGGATACGTACACGTAGAGGCAGGCGCCGCTGTCGTAGGTCTGCGCCACACGCATCATGGCGAGGGAGCGCAGGGCGCCCATCTTGATGCCCTCCGCGGAGACCACCGAACGGATGGCCAGGCTCGCCGCGTACACGTTATCCCAGGAGATAGCTGACTCTAAGGAGTCAGCGATAACGTTGAACTCTACTCCAATATCCTAAAAAATAATTGAAACTGGTATTTACTAAAGATTTTGAAATATGGTGCTATCGAAATACTGAATCTCACGAGTTCACAAAGTCCGTGATGATAAACATTTTGAAGTGTTAAACGGATAAATAAAGATAGAGAAGTATTAGCCACCATCCAAAGGGAAAAGTTACAGTGCTTAGGACACATAATGCGAGGAGATAAACATGAGATCCTTCAGCTGTATATGCAGAATATAAATCTGGGCAGAAGTGCGGGTAGAAGATGCGATGCATTTCCTGATTGAAAAACTGGCGGGAGTGGTTCCATTGTGGTACCATATCTTTGTTCAGAACTGCTGTCTTAAAGGTGAAAATAGCCAGGGTGGCTGCAAACCTTCAAAGAGGAAACAAATATGTATTTTTAATTATGAAAGTGAGCTTCGTGATAATTAAGATGAAAATATGTTTTATTGGCTGCTATAAAGATGCTTTGTTCGTTTAAGTTTCTTTTAAGAATGAAAGAATGACGCTAACGTTTAACTTTCATCATCAAACGATATGTGTTTCTGATTCCAGATTCCTAAAAATATATCCGATATGGTGAGCTGACGGAGGGCACAATACAGCGCAGTGGGCAACGCAAATATATGATCATGTTTAACACGACACGCTCAAAAACGCAAATGCTCAGCACAACTGGAAATATCAGCAGATTGAGACAAATGACATTGAACTATTGCCAAAATACTCGTATATTGGCAGAGACCCAATTGAGAGAGGAGACATTCACAAGCTATAAATACTGAAGCTTCTTGTCTTGTATGCAACAGGATATGCCTACCACAAATTGGCTTGCATTGTCTGTCATTTCCGGTCGCACCAACCCTAAAGTAATATAATGGTCATCTTCTTTTTCCTTTCAAACTGGTTCGAGTAGATTGGAGTATTCAACTTATTTTCCCTTTCGAACTGGTTCGAGTAGATTGGAGTCTTCAGCTTCTTTTCCCTTTCGAACTGGTTCGAGTAGATTGGAGTCTCCAGCTTCTTTTCCCTTTCGAACTGGTTCGAGTAGATTGGAGTCTTCAGCTTCTTTTCCCTTTCAAAATTTAGTTTAAAAGTGGACAATTGAATTCTGATTACTTCTGTATTTTGTTTTCGTTTGGAAAATACGGGATTCGCACTTTTCTCAGGCACAGGAAGATTAAAGATATTTTTTAAACATAGAATTTAAACTATTCATTAGATCTCTAAAACTAATCTTGTTGCACACACCAAACTTATTTTCGAGTTTTGTGGAACACTAGTTGAGAACCGATGATTTAGATGAAAAACGGAATGACAATGAAAATATCTAGATCCTATGATCCTATCAGCAATAGGAGTATGTTAGTATTTCCAGCTCATCAGCAACGTCCAAAGATCTAGATCCTATGATCCTATCAGCAATAAGAGTATGTTAGTATTTCCAGCTCATCAGCAACGTCCAAAGATCTAGATCCTATGATCCTATCAGCAATAGGAGTATGTTAGTATTTTCAGCTCATCAGCAACGTCCAAAGATCTAGATCCTATGATCCTATCAGCAATAGGAGTATGTTAGTATTTTCAGCTCATCAGCAACGTCCAAAGATCTAGATCCTATGATCCTATCAGCAATAGGAGTATGTTAGTATTTTCAGCTCATCAGCAACGTCCAAAGATCTAGATCCTATGATCCTATCAGCAATAGGAGTATGTTAGTATTTCCAGCTCATCAGCAACGTCCAAAGATCTAGATCCTATGATCCTATCAGCAATAGGAGTATGTTAGTATTTCCAGCTCATCAGCAACGTCCAAAGATCTAGATCCTATGATCCTATCAGCAATAGGAGTATGTTAGTATTTTCAGCTCATCAGCAACGTCCAAAGATCTAGATCCTATGATCCTATCAGCAATAGGAGTATGTTAGTATTTTCAGCTCATCAGCAACGTCCAAAGATCTAGATCCTATGATCCTATCAGCAATAGGAGTATGTTAGTATTTTCAGCTCATCAGCAACGTCCAAAGATTGCGAAATATTCTCACGAAATGATACGAGTACGAGTACGAGTACGTGTACGTGAACATGTAGAACCAAACCAAATTTTTTAATTTGCTTAATATTATTTAAAAGAACAAATTGCTCAACGGTGGACTCTTTACGCACTCGTAGTGAGGCTTCCTCACGTTTAGCTAAGTTTTGTTTATTTTATATTGTATTAAGAAAAACATATCGTCAGATCGGGCGATAAAAATAAATTTTCTTTGAAAATTTCAAAATGGAGATGGTCGTAATCTTTGGTCGAATTAATCTTCCCTATCGGATGCATATTACGAGTATATGCATTCCGTGGGTAACAGTAGACATTGAAGATCTTCTAAGCTGCCGTGTACGAGTATATAATCATCGGGTTGGAAACACGGACTCGATTAACAAAGATCTTCTAAGCTGCCGTGTGTATAATCATCGGCTTGGAAACACGGACTCGATTAACAAAGATTTGTAATTGTAACAAAAGAATATTTTTATCAGTCTGGAGTTACGCATGCGCATGCGAGCGTCGCGCGTCGTGCCCACCAGAATCTCGATGTTGCATCACTTTACTCTTTTTTTTTAATTCATTGTTTGATACGCTATGTTATGTTATGTTATGTTATCATTATGTTATCATTGTGTAACATTATGTAACAAGAGAAGTCCGCATAATGTGAAGTAAATGAAAGTGACTAAAATAATTGATTTATTAAAGGGGCAATATTAAAGTTTAGGTGGAACGAGATTCGACAGATATATTAATGTTGGTGCCAACGTTACCTTTCTCTGCTACTTCTCTCTGCTCCAAAAAAACAAATCAAATGACACTGTTCACCGAGAAACGTCACAGTATGTTATATGGCATGTTACAACATCTTATAAGACGGATCTAGAAGAAACTAGCGGTCCTTTGGACCACCATGTGAACTTCCCTGGCGTAGGACCGACTCTTGACCATCTGCATATGTTTTATCATATACTCGTAGATGGATACATTTGTCGCTATTGAAAGTGAAGATGAGAAGAAATATCTGAGAATGAATGTTGCAAAATCTAGTCACGCGTAGTTAAATAATAGTGAAGGCGATACGTGGGTGAGCAATGTGGGTGAGCAATGTGGGTGAGCAATGCGGGTGAGCAATGCGGGTGAGCAATGTGGGTGAGCAATGTGGGTGAGCAATGTGGGTGAGCAATGTGGGTGAGCAATGTGGGTGAGCAATGTGGGTGAGCAATGTGGGTGAGCAATGTGGGTGAGCAACGTGGGTGAGCAATGTGGGTGAGCAATGGGGGTGAGGAATGTGGGTGAGCAATGTGGGTGAGGAATGTGGGTGAGGAATGAAAGAAAAGAGCAAGTTGAGAAATTCAAATTCAATAGAATGAAAAACATTGAATAGAAAACAAATTCGACGGGACACTACAACATAACATATGTCATATGTTATACTTGAACCGGAGAGTATCAAAATATGCCCAGGTAATAAAATAGTCCACAATAGTATTTTATTATCAATTTTGATGAATGGAAGTGAAACATGGACGTAGAACAAGACTGAAAATAACCGAATGAACGATGTAGAAATGCGCGGATTTATAAGAAAACAGGGGGTGATAACGTATGGCAGATTACTATTACTGACTTAAGTGGTAAGGGATGAATGTGAACTTAAAGAAGCTGATGTGTCGAGTTAGATGAATAAGAGCACGCTGATATGGTCTGGCCACATGGAATAAATGAATAAAGAAAGACTAACAAAACACATGTATAGCGAAAATGTGAATGAACGGTGTGAGAAAGAAAGGCCAAGGAAAGTATGGTGGTATAAAATGTACGATAATTTAAAAGAATACAATTTAAAAGTCAGAAAAAGTGTAGAAGCTGTATGGATTAGGAAGAGGCTAAAGATGTGTGTCACGATAGGTTTTATCTGCCAGTAGTAGCGGCTGGCTCATTAGTGCTCTCGTGCGCCGAACAACTACATTTATATAACAATAAACACCTAAAGAAGTATATATTATCATAACAATATTTATGAAAAGTAATATATATTTATGTCGACATGGCTCACTACAATATGCAACTCGATTTGTTAGAGCTCATTTTTTGTATATATGTGTTTTGCATCTGGACGCAATCTGCGAGCATGGTGGAGATCTTGCTCACCGTGCGTTTTTGAATGCACCCAAAAATTATACAATTTCCTTGCAATTAGAAGAGAACAGAAAATCTTGAGGCAGCTATATTTGAATGGAGATTTCTAGGAAATTCTAGTAATTGTAGTTCGTGCACGGAACAACTTCGGTAAATATCCGAGTTATCTCGGAAACACCCGAATGACGCAATGCAATAGTGAGCTCGGTTTGTTACATCAATTTAAATTTTTATTTTTTAAATATGACCACCACCATAGAAGGGATGATTTGTTCCTAGCGTTTAAACTGGGGTGTCTTTTTGGTACATATATCTTTGCGAGTATATGTCTCCAAATTAACAAACGTTTTTGCTTAATTAGGTAGCGACTTTCTTTATTTTAAGTATAACTAACATGTGTTGTGTTTTATTTAGGAACTTTTAAGCAATTCCTTTTTCGTCAATGATATTTTTGCATTTTCGTCGCGCGCTCAAACTCTTCTCTACCTATCTATATAATATTACGAGCCATTTGCAAGATAAACGTAACAATTTGGATAATTTATTATGTTGTTTTTTGCGTAAATTAATAAATATGAATATTATAACTGTGGAAAATATTAAAAAAAAATAAGTCAAGCTTTGAAAACAAAGTGACAATAAAAAAACGATCCTCCTAGACCTGAACTTGTGATAAAACAAAAGTGTAAATCTGGTGCTAAAAAATGTATTCGTTCCTTTAACAAGAGGATGTATAATAAAGCTTCATGGCTCTGTGGATGTGAAAAACTCAATAGTTTATTTTGTTTTCCATGTCTTATTTATGATGTTGATTCAGCTTGGACAATTGGCGGCATCAGCTTGGACAATTGGCAGCATTCAGGCTATCGTTCACATATTATCATACCGAGCTCGTCAACAAAAACCGATACATTCTGTCCAAACTAATCGATTGTGTGTAGTGTTGCGGTGTGTTTGAACTAGCTATGCGTGGCCATGACGAGACTAGTGATTCCTTAAATCCTGGAGTATATCGTGGTTTAATTGACTTTGTGGCTGAACTTGACATCCGACTCTTTATTCAAGGGCACTTCAAAGACAATACAAAACGACATATTGGATGCAATTTTGGAAGTATATTACGAAGAAATAAAATTACAAATTTCAAAATGCGATTTACTAGCGATCCAAGCGGATGAAACAACTGATGTATCGACAGTTATGCAAATGGTTATGAACATTCGATATGAATGGAATGGCAAAATTCACGAACGATTTTGGAAGTATTTAACACCAAAATCCCACTGCGCTGTGGGATTATCCGATTCTCTATTTCAAGAACTTGAGTACTCGTAAATATATCTAAGACGCAATTAATCGCTTAATGTTGCGATGGTGCTGCAGTAATGAGCGGTCAAATTGGAGGAGTTCGGACTAAAATTCAAAATATGTTTCCTTATGCGCATTACGAGTATGTTCACGGTTACGCCCATCAACTAAATTTAATAGTCGAAAAAAGTGTGTCTCAAAATAGAGAAGTAAAGATGTTTTTCTCGAACTTACAAGCATTTCCAAAGTTTTTTTCGCGTTCATCTAAACGTTCAGACATTTTAAGTGAAATAGTAAAACGCAAAATTCCATCAGTTCCGCAGACGAGGTGGAATTTTAATATCAGAACAGTTAAAACTATTAGCACGAATCGCGAATCTCTAATTGAGTGTATGGGAACCATTTTGGCATCCGATAATGATAACCAGACAATTAATCAAGCAGATATGCTTTTGCGCTATCTTACAGATGAAAAATTTCTTTATTGGTTGATTTTTTTTCTAAAAAATTATGCCACACTGTGATATTTTATTTAAACAATTGCAATTTAAGAATTTAGATCCCGTTATAATTAGTAACAATATCAGTGAGTTTCAAAAATGTGTTCAAAATGTGCGTAACTCCACGGACAATTTTTTTAAACCACCGACTAAACGAATAAAAACCTCAAAGTCAGTTATTTGTAAAGAAGTCTGCGATACAATTTTGTGTGAAATGAAACAACGTTTTGCATTCAGCAATCACCTAACTGCACCAAATTATTCTATAACGAAAAATTTACTGAGTATAGGTCAAAATTTCCCGAACATGATTTTATTTTGACGGTAAATACTCGTACATACGATTTTTTAAATAAAGTTAAATTAAAAGGTGAACTCAGTACAATTTATGCTCGCGATGATTTTGCCAATGCTGATGGCGCTTTGTCCATTTTACAACTATTTTATAATACTGGTTTACTAGAAGATTTTTCTCAGACTGTAAAGTTACTTAAACTCGGATGCACTATTCCAATGACTTATGTTTAGAGTAAAAGGTGTTTCTCTACGTTAAAATGGATAAAATCATTATTGAGAAATACATTGAGCCAGGACAGTACAGGACAGACTGAACGCTTTACTAGTAACAATATGAAGCTACGAAAAAGAGCTAATTCAGTCTGTACCTGATTTCAACAAAAGGGTCATTGAGGTATTCGCTAAACAAAAAGAGCCGATAATAGATCTTCTCTATAAATAGGTATGTAATATTTTATTTTCTTTATATTATTTGGTATTTGGATACCTACTCTGGTGAACCCCCAATGGTGTTGTCCACCGGCCGCCACTGTCTGCCAGTCCGGCAATTATTTTTCTCCATAAAATATAATTAGAATTATCTTTGTATCACTTTCGATTATACTCGTAAATGTTGCCTTGTTACAAGGTACACAAAATGTCTCTTACATTAATTATGAAGAAAAAAAATGGAATTTGCTCCATGACACGAGACCGGCAGATCGGCAGATCAGTAATGGATAGCGCTAACAGACGTGTTCACTAATTCAAGTATTGATTAATTCATTCAAGTATTTGTTACTTTATATATTTTTGTTTTTATTTTTATGATTATGTGCGGTAAATTGTGGGACGAATGTTTTTGATCTGTTTGGAATGATGAAGTGTTAGGAGTTTGATTTCGCGTGATATATACACGAGTAATTGAGTGTCACTGTTTGTCAGGTTGATGAGAATGTGGAACGGGGTTTTATAAAATCAAAAATCGGAAAGAAGTATCGATTTATTTTTTCATGCTATACTCGTATGTTCTCAGTGAGATACAGGCAAAAACCTAGTTTACTGGGGACACGACAAATGTAAGGCAACAAAAACAAAATCATTTTGCTATGCGCCAAGAAAGAGATTAGATTAGATTTGTTAGTCAGAGGTTACATAGGCCTGACTTTTTGCTTATGTACAATATTATATTATAAATTATTTTAGACCCATCTTCCTTTCTGACACAAATACGGCCCGGCCCTGCCCGGCCCTGCCCGGCCCGGCCCGGCTTAATCCAGGCATACTTAACATATTGTATATCGTGCCCGTTACCTTACTTCATACTCATATTTCGTCAAGATTCTCTTCGAGAGATTCGGGGCATCCTCTTATTTCAATATTCTTTGTCAATTTTTTTGACTCAAGCGGGTCAATTACGAGTATTGCCTCCAGAAACTCACAACACTCATCTCCATTTTTTTGACTCAAGCGGGTCAATTACGAGTATTGCCTCCAGAAACTCAACACTCATCTCCATTTTTTTGACTCAAGCGGGTCAATTACGAGTATTGCCTCCAGAAACTCAACACTCATCTCCATTTTTTTGACTCAAGCGGGTCAATTACGAGTATTGCCTCCAGAAACTCAACACTCATCTCCATTTTTTTGACTCAAGCGGGTCAATTACGAGTATTGCCTCCAGAAACTCAACACTCATCTCCATTTTTTTGACTCAAGCGGGTCAATTACGAGTATTGCCTCCAGAAACTCAACACTCATCTCCATTTTTTTGACTCAAGCGGGTCAATTACGAGTATTGCCTCCAGAAACTCAACACTCATCTCCATTTTTTTGACTCAAGCGGGTCAATTACGAGTATTGCCTTCAGAAACTCAACACTCATCTCCATTTTTTTGACTCAAGCGGGTCAATTACGAGTATTGCCTCCAGAAACTCAACACTCATCTCCATTTTTTTGACTCAAGCGGGTCAATTACGAGTATTGCCTCCAGAAACTCAACACTCATCTCCATTTTTTTGACTCAAGCGGGTCAATTACGAGTATTGCCTCCAGAAACTCAACACTCATCTCCATTTTTTTGACTCAAGCGGGTCAATTACGAGTATTGCCTTCAGAAACTCAACACTCATCTCCATTTTTTTGACTCAAGCGGGTCAATTACGAGTATTGCCTCCAGAAACTCAACACTCATCTCCATTTTTTTGACTCAAGCAGGTCAATTACGAGTATTGCCTCCAGAAACTCAACACTCATCTCCATTTTTTTGACTCAAGCAGGTCAATTACGAGTATTGCCTCCAGAAACTCAACACTCATCTCCATTTGTTTTTCGAACGATTCTACAGGACAACCCTATTACGAATTTGAAGCGATTCAATATCTGCAGTTTATTTTGATAATAAGAAGGAAACCGATTTCGTAACTTCCTCATTCTGCCGCCCGATGTCCTACGAGATAGACTAGTAGTATAGTACTATATGATTATAACATATTGATTTCTTCGAACCTTTTGTTAATCGGATCAACGATCGAGTCACCAGTCGCCCATCACTGCGGAGTCTTGCTCAAATTTTTTGTTCGCGATTTTTTTTTCGTGCTGACAGTACTCATTATTTTTGCACTGGTAACATTGCTACAATATGTTGACATTTGGGTTTTGACGACTGTTTTGAATGTTGTTATCATATATTGTAGTTCTGACAGGGATAATGATCACTATTATCGCATTAACAACTACAATAGTACTCGTTAATTTGAGCACCACATCTCGCTTAATGTTGCTCTTTGCATTTGAATCGAGTTAATTGTGCTGTGCCATTTTGCAGCGATGTCTCGCGTTCAACATTGATCTCATATATAGTAGGTATTCAAACGAGCAGGGAAATTCACACTGACATGATCTGTCAACACAGAACAAACGAGCAGGGAGATTCACACTGACATGACCTGTCAACATAGAACAAACGAGCAGGGAGATTCACACTGACATGACCTGTCAACATAGAACAAACGAGCAGGGAGATTCACACTGACATGATCTGTCAACATAGAACAAACGAGCAGGGAGATTCACACTGAAATGACCTGTCAACATAGAACAAGCGAGCAGGGAGATTCACACTGACATGACCTGTTAACATAGAACAAACGAGCAGGGAGATTCACACTGACATGACCTGTCAACATAGAACAAACGAGCAGGGAGATTCACACTGACATGACCTGTCAACATAGAACAAGCGAGCAGGGAGATTAACACTGACATGACCTGTCAACATAGAACAAACGAGCAGGGAGATTCACACTGACATGACCTGTCAACATAGAACAAACGAGTAGGGAGGTTCACACTGACATGACCTGTCAACATAGAACAAACGAGTAGGGAGATTCACACTGACATGACCTGTCAACATAGAACAAATCAGCTGATTTGATTTAGAATTTTTGCAACTTGAAGAATATTTCCCGAGCTTCACTTGTTTTACTATTAATATTTATTTTGGCCAGAACGTCGATTTAAACTGTCGCTGTTTTGTCACTTTTAATAGGGTAGTTATAAATTTAGTGTTAACGATTTGACAACCGGAAACGAAACATTTATTTATGTTCATTTGAAAGCTGTATAATTTCTTCACTGCTTCAAAAGGAAAAGGGAAAATATTAAAAAGTCATCAACCGTTGGAATGTACGAGTATGCTGGAAGGTATCTTAAACGTTGGTTCGCAAGTACCGAGGCTGTTAATGCAATAGTTACACTACATAAATATATTAAAAACACTTTTAAACAAGTTAAAAGGATTAGAAAGCAACTAAATTTGATACTTAAAGTTTATTCAAAGAGACAGCGTTGAGTGTATATGTGTACAACTTCATTGTTATACTCGTATGTGTACAACTCCATTGATTTATCTGTACAACTCCATTGTTATATGTGTACAACTCCATTGTCATTTGTGTACAACTCCATTGTTATATGTGTACAACTCCATTGTGATTATTAAATGAAATAGAGATGTTTAGTTCTATAATTTATTTTTATTCTTACACAATGAATGATCCTTTCGGCTTTCTTTGACCATTGTCAACAATAAATACTCGTATATACAGGAAATCATTAATAATTATACGTGTATGTTCCGTTGAATAACAGTCGTATGTTTTTAACGTAAAGGTTAGTTACATAAGTGCGGTAATTCCAAAGCCATTTCCTACGGTTTATTATACACTTTAGATAATAGTTACATAAATGCGGTAATTCCAAAGCCATTTCCTACGGTTTATTATACACTTTAGATAATAGTTACATAAATGCGGTAATTCCAAAGCCATTTCCTACGGTTTATTATACACTTTAGATAATAGTTACATAAGTGCGGTAATTCCAAAGCCATTTCCTACGGTTTATTATACACTTTAGATAATAGTTACATAAATGCGGTAATTCCAAAGCCATTTCCTACGGTTTATTATACACTTTAGATAATAGTTACATAAATGCGGTAATTCCAAAGCCATTTCCTACGGTTTATTATACACTTTAGATAATAGTTACATAAGTGCGGTAATTCCAAAGCCATTTCCTACGGTTTATTATACACTTTAGATAATAGAAAGTGTGTCGATAGGAGCCGAATAAATTCTATGGAAATGCATGCGTTGAGAAGAATATGCGGAGAATCAATGTATGACACAATACGAAGCGAAGTGATAAGGAACGCACGCGGATTTAAGTTTGGACATGCGGAACGAATGAATGACGAAATACTAACAAAACAGATATACAGCGCAGATGTGAGTGGAAAGCGTGTGAGAGGAAGACCGAGGAAGGTATGATTGAATCAAATATGTGATATTTGGAAAGAAGGAAATGGGGAAAGTCTGTGGAATCGTAGAAGTTGTATGAAATGTGTATAATAGGGACGTGGAAGAGGCGAAGGATGTGTTTCGAGAGAGGAAAGTGTGGCGCTCTGGTTTCTCTATGGCGTGATGTTATGTATACAATTTAGAAGTTTGGTGGAGGCTGCGAATGTAAAATATACTCGTACATAACTGTCTGAAAATATTCTCGTACATAACTGTCTGAAAATATAGTCGTACATCTTTGAAAAAATCACAAAAATACGATTGTTCTCATTTAATGCAACGAGTATATTGAATATATGCGTTTGACTCTAGGCTTTATTATCTTTATTGAAAAATATATTTTCTAAGTTAAAATATATTTTGGGGATTAAAATGAGGAAAACCTATCTAACAACAATGTAGTGTATACTCGTACTCGTACTCGTATATCATAGTTTGTCTAATCGATGAATCGTTTAAAACTAAAACTAATGCCACCTTTAAAAATAATTGTTAACTAATAACACCTTTGAAAAGAACTGTTAACTAATGACACCTTTAAAAATAACTGGTAACTAATGACACATTTGACAAGAACTGTTAACTAATGACACCTTTGAAAAGAACTGTTAACTAATGACACCTTTGAAAAGAACTGTGAACGGTAAGCTGTAGATATAATATTTATTTGCTCATTAATTTAAATTTTACAATTGACTTTTACTCGTAACAGCGCGCGCCTCATTTTATTTACAAAAGGGAAAATAAATAGTGCGGCACGCACGCATTATTACAAATCACTTCTTAGGTGATACTTATTTTTACAATATATTTCCGTTCGGATGAATTTCAGGCGGTTTTGGATATATCTGGGAAATAATTTGATAATTTAATAAGATACTACTATTTTATATAATACTATATGTGCGAATAATAATTCAATAAGATACAAATATTTAAAAAAATATTATATGTACGAACATTAATTTAATAAGTTACAACTATTTTATATATTATTATATGTGCGAACATTAAACGCACCGGTTGAACTTCAAGACCCACTTCCTACCACTCCTGAAAGATAATATTCCCTGTCATAAACGCACCGGTTGAACTTCAAGACCCACTTCCTACCACTCCTGAAAGATAATATTCCCTGTCATAAACGCACCGGTTGAACTTCAAGACCCACTTCCTACCACTCCTGAAAGATAATATTCCCTGTCATAAACGCACCGGTTGAACTTCAAGACCCACTTCCTACCACTCCTGAAAGATAATATTCCCTGTCATAAACGCACCGGTTGAACTTCAAGACCCACTTCCTACCACTCCTGAAAGATAATATTCCCTGTCATAAACGCACCGGTTGAACTTCAAGACCCACTTCCTACCACTCCTGAAAGATAATATTCCCTGTCATATTTTAGGACTGTAAATAATTACTGTAAAGTGTTTTTGTCTTTTGGATAAACTTACCCGAATATAGGCAATAACAAATGTCATCATGTATCCGCGTTTGCCTGTCGCCGCTCCAGCGGGAACACCTTCCATGAGCAGTGCCAACTTGTTCAACCTCTTTTCGTGGTCCAATACTTCATTTTTGAATCCTTCGTACACCACTGTGATTAAACACATCTTTTTGAGGTCAAATTTTTTGATCTTCTCCAAATATGCGAATTTTAAACCGTCAAAGAAGTCACGGAGAGCCGAGTTCTTCGGTCGCAGGGCCCATCCCATCTGGAATTGTTCCTCGTCCAAAAGCCTGATACTTGCTGGCTGCCAACGTCTTAATGCTACCTCCCTTAAAAATTTGATTCCAGTCTCGAAGTCTGGAAACATCAATGACCCATAATGCTGTAATTCTGGCAAAGGTCGAATCTTTAACGCTACTTCTGTTATAACTCCGAAGGATCCTTCTGAGCCTAAGATTATGTGATTGAAGTCTGGTCCACAGGACATTCTAGGCGCTGTACTTCCTTTCGACAGTGTTCCCTTTGGTGTTACCAATCTTGCATGCACTAAAAGGTCTTCGATATTTCCGTATGTGTTCTTCTTCATTCCACTAGCTCTTGTAGATACCCACCCTCCCAGAGTGGAAAATTCTAGTGAATCTGGTTCATGTCCTGTCGTGAAACCCAATTTTCCTAATTCTCTTTCTAAATCTTGACCTATGATACCACTTTCTGAGCAGACAATAAGATTCTCTTTATCCACCCAAAGTATTTCATTCATCGAATTTGTATCCAGGGACAGAATGGGTCGCCGTTCCTTCGGTGGACATTCTAAAGCTCTCGCTACAGAAGTGCCACCACCAAAAGGAATAATGGCGAAGTTTCTTTCTTCTGCCAATTTAACAAGTTCTACAACTTCTTCGTGGCACGTCGGCCAGGCGACAGCGTCGGGTATGCGAACTATTTTTTTACTTCTAAGAATGATGACATCATCGATGGATTGCCCTCGAGAACGCATCAGTCTTACGATCCCTTCTGTCGAAACTTCGACTCCTAATTCTTCTATAGCTTCAATATCCTCTCGAGAGAACCTGGATGCGGGATATTCTTCTTCTCTGGGCTCTGGCACAATGCCTGGCTTGATAGTCCCTGTTGGTGATAAATCGTACTTTTCCTTTATGTAGGGCAGTAAGAACGGGAGCTCGTTTCCACATATCGGGTACCTGAAAGGTTGCAGAAACAAAAGTGTAATATTAGCCAGCGTGTTACAAATTTTGACTATAACGTTATAAAAAAAATTTCCTCGAATAATTTTATATAAAATTTAAGCTCAGGTGTGATACTTAAAATATTATTACGAAAAATTAAAATGACATTTATTTTGGTAATGCTTTTTCCTTTCGGGCTTAACAATTAGCCGTAGTGGTGGCTCTTAACATATCAAAATGGCCCAATGAACTAGATGAGCCGAAGCCTGCAGTGCCTGCCTCGAGGTGTTTGGGTGGAAGTCAAGAAAAGAAGAACTGCAGTTCGCGGCACATTACACAGTGAAAAGGACACACAGTGAAGTAATAACATCCTCGTATGTTCCATGGCAATTTCATTAAGATGAAAGCGACTATTTAAAAAAAAAATTATTTTGTAAGACAGGAAATATGAATGTAATAAATTCTAAAATGTGCTTTTTGGCAGCAAATCTAATCAAATACAAATTATAATATATTACTCGAATCATAAAACATGTTGATTTATGTTAAATACTATTCGCCATCTGTGGGTAAAACGTCGCAATATTTAGTAACAAAGATAAAATTTCAACTTCACAGCAGTGCCCGTCCCGTCCCGTCCCGTCCCTAAGTGGGGGACTACAACTGGGACAGAAAGCAAGACATGACCTCAAGAGGGAGAAGGAACTTCGTGAATATACTAACATAAAAAGCGGAATCACAACCAATTTCACGAATTCTGGGAGAAATTACTCCGAGTACATAACGAAATAAAATGAATCATGAAGAAATAATATTTTAATTTAAATGCTATTGAGAGAGGCGTATTTAAAAAAAATGAGGTGCATGGCCGCGCGGTAACGCGCTGGATTTCTGTGCGGAAGGTTACCGGTTCGAACCACGCGCTGCGTTACTCCACTCAAATAACACAGGCATTTTTTCCGCCTAGTACTCGGGGCTATAAGGATTCCTGTGACTTCGGTCATAGCTATTTTCCGCCTACTCGGGGTTATAAGGATGCCTGTGACTTCGGTCATAGCTATTATATTGTAATGATTTCTAATAATAACAATAATCACAATTGTCGTTATTATTACAGTTATTGCATTGTAATAATTTCTGATAATAAATGTAATCACAATTGTTGTTATTATAACTTGTTATTGTACTGTAATCATTTCTTTTGTTTATTTATTCTTGTTAACAGACTTATCCCGATTACATTGGAATTTTGAACTTCATAAAATGATTTAAGCAATTTAAGTATAAAAATAATCAGGAGACTTGAGGAGGCCAACAGAACAGAACAGAACAGGCACAGTGTGACTGAGAACAGTTCTGGGCTGGGCAGTCTAGTCTAGTCTAGTTTGTTAGGAATATTCCTAAGTAATACTCCAACTCCACGTGCATCGCATGGTCAGGCGATGTTACATTTTAAAATGTATACCTCACCCAGAATAAAATGTCAACTTTAAAAGACGTGATGTTTCGTTATATTCTGAAATAATAAAAAATGATTTTGGGAACGTTATTCAAAAGAAAGGGAAAACCCGCCAGAAATTAAATAACGCAATAGATGCTGTCTACGGAAAATCTCGTTTGTCATTATTCCATAGTGAAAGATTCGGCAAAAAAGTTTCACTCAGCCGGAGAATCGATCGAAGATGACCACCGTCAAGGTCAAGGTCAAGGCATATCAGCAGAATCACTCGCTCCGGAAAGAGCTGCGTAAGTTAACAAGTGTTTAAGATAGAAGGCTAAAGTGAGTAAGTAAGCTTTACTATAGACAACTAACTCTCAACTGGACGAGTCTGACTGCGTATGGCATCGGCGTCTGGAGGCGAAGATTTTTTTCATTCGTTCGAGGAGTTCTATCCGAGCATGTCTAATGGAAAATCAGTAGGAAGAGCTATGGACAGACACCGAGCTCCCGCCTCACCATTGTTACTACTGTTGATTACCTGTCTCCCGCGAAGAAGACCCGACCATTGTCGAGTTCGAACCCCGAGTCCTTGTAGCCCCAGCCGTACCATCTCAGAAATGTTTCTCTGAAAGGCAAGAGAAGACAACAATGTTAAAAGGGAACGTAACATTTCCTTTAACTAAATGTAACATAATACGTTCATTCGTCTCGTCAGGTAGCGTTATATAACCCAGATTTTGGTTATGCGGACATGTTTGGAAGATCGTGGCCGGGAGATATCATAGTCTTTGTAGCATTGTATAATCATGCAGTCTTAGCAAATCTCATTTAAATTTTTTTACAATACAAAAAATCACTAATAATTTTAATATATTATATTATACATACACATACACGTACGAGTATATATCCGCACCAATCTAATGTTCGAATATTCACAAATACACACGTCTACGTGTATACCCAAACATACCCGTACTTGTATGCACACAAACAACCGACAACCAACAAAATATTATATACCATATACTCGTACCATTATTCATACTTTTTTTTCGTTTTTATTGAACAAAGTATTATAATACGAGGCATACCCAGAAAGTAAGTGTACTGAATTTTTGTAAGTTACAATTTTTTTTATTTAAACAATAAAATTACGTGGTTACCGTAGTACATATGTAAGCTATTTTTCGACATAGTCGCCATTCCTCTCAATGCAGGTGGTGAAGCGGGGTATCAACTTTTTGATGCCTTCCTCGAAGAAGTTTCCCGCCAACCCCTCCGTCCACTTCTCCACCTCCTCCTTTACCTCCTCGTCGGTTGAAAACCTTTTTCCACCCATGTGCAGCTTCAGGGAGGTAAAGAGATAGTAATCTGAAGGTGCTAGGTCAGGGGAATGCGCGGGATGGTTCAGGACATCCCATTTAAAGGAGGCGAGCAGTTCCTTCGTGGCGTTGGCCGTGTGTGGTCTGGCATTGTCGTGCAGCAGGCAGACTCCCTTTGTCAGCATGCCTCTCCTCTTGTTGTGAATCACCCTCCGCAATTTTTTTAGGGTCTCACAGTATCTTGCAGAGTTGATGGTCTCCCCTTGAGGCATATATTCAATTAAAATTATGACAGTCCCAAAACACGGATGCCATGATTTTCTTGGCTTAAATTGTGGTTTTGAACTTTTTGGCGGAGGGTGAAGAGGTGTGACGTGACCGTTTTTAAACTCGCGACACCACTTGTACACATTCGTACGATTCATAGCTTTATCACCGTATGCAGTTTTCACCTCATTATAAACCTCAACCGGAGGTTTTCCCTTCCAAACGAGATAACGGATGACGCCGCGTATTTCACACTTGTCGGGAGATAGGATTGACATTTTTCACGAAACGTGTTGTCGCGTCGACACTTCTCAACCTACTGACCTCGAACCGGTCTCGTTGCGGAGGGGAAGGGTCAGGCTACACGGAAGTGTAGCCAACATGTCGAAAATAAAATCCATCCGGTCGTGAGAGCCTCAGTACACTTACTTTCTGGATACGCATAGTATATGGCACAAATATTTGCCAAGGCTATACCTATATACATATTTATTACTTAACTAATCTTAATTATATGTTATCATTTATGCACTTACTTCATCTTATTTTCCTACATAGCATTTTATTTTTATGTTTATAATCTTAATATATGATTTTTTAGAAATAATTAACACCTACATACTACTTATAACTAGATAACGATTCTTCAACAATTTTTTAGCAAAAACAAGTCTACTCGTTCAGGCTACTTGTATCCCATCACATGGAATACAAGTAGCTCACTCAGACCTTGGTCCTCTCAGCTAATACGTCGACTAATCAGGCCACAGATGATGCTTCGGGAGCCTGTGCTTATAACGGCAGGGTAGGTCGGATTTATTTTCGTAACCCACCAGGGCAGCAACTAAGGGATTGCTGTGGTTCTGTTGACTTTTATAGAACCTAACGGTCCAAACAAGGATGTAGGGTTTCTTCTCGCTGTTCGGCGTGAAATTGGGTAAGGTTTGTTCTGGGATGGGTGTTGAATGAGATTTTGAATGCCTTGTTCTGCACTCGTTGGAATTCCAGGTGATCCGTGTTGCTCACACTACCCCAAACGGGTGTAGCATGGGTCAAGATAGGACGAATAAGGGTAAGGGAAGTATAGAGAAGAAGCTTATTTTTGGGTGAAAGGAAGCTGTGTCGATTGAAATATCGAACTGATATCCCCTATGCCCTTGTGACTCTTCTGTCTGATGGTATTCAGATAGGTTTTCCACGTCAATCACATGTCGAGGTGTAGGTCGAGGTATTTAACCACGTTCTGCCACTCAACCAGGCAATCTCCGATAAATAAGGGCATCAATGGCACTCTTTCATTGACTTTGCAGGTGAACATGATAGCCTCAGTTTTGGCGCCATTGATTTTTAGCCTACAGTGCTGGTGATATTTTTCAAGGATATCAAGAGCAATCTGAAGGCGGTGACCAGCTCGATCCACTTTGAGTGAGGATGCGTAGCATGCCGCATCTTCAGCAAAGAGTGCGAGTTTACAGTTTGGGGGGGGGGGGTATGTAGTGTGTATATATGTTAAATATACAGGGTCCTAGTATACTTTCTTGGGGGACAACCATAGGGATGGGCCTGGCGGATGACATGGAATGATGAGTGGTGACTGTGAAGCTTCTATTGGAAAGGTAGGATTGAAGTAGTTTCACAAGATGGATTGAAGTGCCAGTAAGGATGAGTTTGTGGAGAAGGCCATCGTGGCAGACAGTATCAAAAGCCTTCTCAAAGTCCAGCAGTACCATGCCTGTACTTCTGTTCCTTTTGAAGCCCATCGACACGTCTTCCACGACACGGGTAAGTTGCTGGACCGTGTTGTGTCTTGTCCTAAATCCAAACTGCTCATGAGGGAATGTATTAAGGTAATCACTCTCTCAAAGATCTTGCCTGTGAGAAGGCTGGTGTGTCTGTAGCTAGTTGGATTTCGGTAGGTTTATTTGGCTTGTGGATATAAACAATATTGGCTATTTTCCAAATACTCACAAATTAGCTATTAAGGAGTGAGGCATTTATTATCTTAGTAAGAAAATTCTCGCTTTAAGTGAGGACTCGTTCGGGGGCTTTCCGTGCTTTAAGTCTGTCATGAATACGACCGATTTCGGACAGGGTGCAAAGTTGCACCTCATTTTGGTTGGCCGGGGAGTAAGCAAAGCTGACGAAGTATCCTCGACAACTTTGTTGACATCAACATTTCCAAGGTCGGAAGTGATTGACGTAAGTACGTATTCTCGTAAGCGTCCGCCAAGGCCTTGTCAATCCCAGAAACAGCCAGCCCTGAGGCTGTGCGCAGAGGTGGTATGTTCTGAGACGAGCACTTGATACCCTTCACGACTCGCTAGAGAGTACCATTACCCGGTTCCAGGGCCACCAATTTGCTCTGCTATAATTGGTTTGTAAGTAGGCGGATTTCCTTTTTTGATTTCATCTTGGAGGACGTTTAGAAGTGTTTCGTTACGTTTGTCTAGCGTACGTCTGCAGGTCTGTCTTTGTTTATTTTTTAGATATATAAAGTGTTTGATATGAGGAGTGAGTTTTTGGTATGGAGAGACTCCACTGTACGAGTATACATGATATATCTGGTATGGAGAGACTCCACTGTACTAGTACTATATACATGATATAGTTTATCTGATTCTCAGTCGTTCGACCCGATTCCATCAATGTGGAATAAAATATAGAACAGGAATGCACTCGTATGCGTTGCATCCTCGATGCCATGGTAGTGTTAGTACTATACATGTATATATGTAGTTCCATCACGCTGTTTCCCTATTGGGGTAGGAAGAGAGAACATAGTGTATGGATTTCCTATCTCAACACAGATATTTCCTCTCTTACACATCCATACACCTTCTCATACAACTCCTGCGGTTTCTCTGACTTCTCACATTTTTCAAGTTTAAAATATCATTTACTTAATCCAACCGTACTTTCCTCGGTCTTCTTCTATCACGCCTTCCGTTCACATACAAAGCTCAAACTATATAAGTAAATTGTAGAATAAATCTTGCAAAATACAAAGTCATGGTAATTTTATAAATCAATTCATTTATTTACAATAAAGCAGTTTTTTTTAGCTATTTTGGATGAACTCATACTGGGTTAGTGGCGCAGTTTGGATGAACTCATACTGGGTTTGTGGCCCAGTTTGAGTAAATCCGAAGAAACTGAAAGTAAAATAGTGAAACCGAAATCCCCGTGTGGAAGGCGAACATTAAGATGTTTAGTGACGAGGTCACGGAGGTCTTCCGAAATCCCCGTGTGGAAGGCGAACATTAAGATGTTTAGCGACGAGGTCACGGAGGTCTTCCGAAATCCCCGTGTGGAAGGCGAACATTAAGATGTTTAGCGACGAGGTCACGGAGGTCTTCCGAAATCCCCGTGTACCATAGAAGGCGAACATTAAGATGTTTAGCAACGGGGTCACGGAGGTCTTCCGAAAAAGTAATAATGTTGACGTTGCCTGCCGCATATGGTAAATAATATATACCAGTATTGCATGTGTGTGTGTGTGTGCGTGCGTGGCATGCTAATTATTGGATCGGCTCAGATATTGACACAAGTCATTTGGTCCAAATCTTCACTGGATGTCGCCGTGACGTGACCCGAGGGGACCGTTTTGTAACATGTGGGATGAACCGTTTATGTGTAACGCACGCGGTCACCGCTGCAATACCATCCAATACGCCGTTATATTTTTTATCTTCTTTATTTTCTCGATTTGCATTCACTGTACAAGTACTATCGCTCTATCGATAGTGGATCTATCGCTCTCGCCCTCGCTCTCGCAACTGATCGCATGGTTCCAACAGGATGGAGCTACTGCGCTCACTACTAGGGTGACGATGGACCTCTTATGAGAATTTTTAAATTTTTGTTTTATGCCATTTGGTCTTTCAGTGGCCACCCCGTATAAGTCAACGGTACAATTTACCTTATATAAAAAAAATCGAAAAAAGAGCCAGTGGTGAGTGCAGCAACACATTAAGATTGACAAAACATACACATTTTTTTTTAATAATTTTATACAATTACAACACAAACAATCAGACTGAAACGTGTATTAAATTGTACAAAATCATATGTTACAATATAGCGACGGCCACAGGTGCGCGAAAAATACAAACTCAAAAGACAAATCATATGTTACAATATAGGGACGGCCACAGGTGCGCGAGAAATACAAACTCAAAAGACAAATCATGTGTTACAATATAGCGACGGCCACAGATGCGCGAGAAATACAAACTAAAAAGACAAATCATATGTTACAATATAGCGACGGCCACAGGTGCGCGAGAAATACAAACTCAAAAGACAAATCATATGTTACAATATAGGGACGGACACAGGTGCGCGAGTAATACAAACTCAAAAGACAAATCATATGTTACAATATAGGGACGGACACAGGTGCGCGAGAAATATAAACTTCAGGCACTCTTTATAGGTCAGCAAACTAACTCCGAAAATATCCGAGACTGCAGCGTACTCATTTCCGATCCTGTGTAGTTTAGGTTTGAGATAATTCGTAATATAATTTGTTCAGTTCAGATGGTTGTGCAAATCGCTGGAATACGCGCGTAAAAAGATTCATAATGCTCATACTATATATGTTACAATTGTTTATATGGTCGCACGACTTCGCGCGTCGTTTCATCGCACGACCATATAAACAATTGTGTATGAGCATTATGATTTTTTTTACGCGAGTATTCCAGCAATTTGTGGAACGCGCGACACAGAAATGTGTCTTGCAGCCTGGTCATTCTTGTTATTCCTGGCGGAACTCAAATCAATCCAAGAGCTTAGGACAATCCATCATTCCATTCACGACTTTTAAAAGTAAAATCAAGTCCGCTTATATTCACCGATCAGAAAGATTTGTCAAATTAAGGTTAGACAACAAGAAATAATAATTAAAATGTAGGTATATTATACGAGTAGACTGTAAAATGGGGAGTCCATCGAATTGTATTCTAATTTGCTTCTTACCAAGATGATGCCAAGAAACTTAATCACAGGTGTTTACTTAAATGGTTTTGAAATTCTAAGAATAAATCCCAATATTTTAGGCAACTACTATTGAGTTTGTATGATTCGAAAAAGTAAAACCCTATCAAATATGACACTTAAATTTAGTTTCTCCAAACCCGCTTCCAATCCATCACAATAAATTCAATTATAAAAATTTATGGGGTTTTGGTTCTAAATAAATTGACCTTCGGGCATTTTTTAGTGTTCAAATGCAGTATATTACTCTGCCACTATAAAACCAACTTATTGAGACCAGTTTGGATGACATTGCAGCCATCAATGTGTCGGATTGCTTTAAATACCTTCATATCATCCGCAAAACCCAGAAATTCTAGTCCATCGAAACGTGTGGGTATATCGTTAGATAACAAACAGAATAAACGAAACCGGCCCCAAGTGAGATCCTTGGGGTGCACCGCTTGTTGGATTGATTTGCCTCGATAGTATACTATTTATATTCACAGCAAGGGTTCTTTCTTTCCGGAAAGATACGACTTAAGCCATCCCAAAAAACTACCTTCAGTTTTGAAATTCAAATGTGATGATCGACTCGATCCTATCGAAGGGTTTACTAAAGCCTCTATATACAGCATCAACTTGAAAACCACTATTTCGCGCTCTATTTGCAACGTAATTTGTAAAATGCTGCAGATTTGTAGTGGTCGACCTTTCAGGGAAGAAGCCACGCTGATTAGACATTATTAAAAGCCGTCATTTACTAAAATATCGATTCAACACTAGATTTTCGTAGACATTTGATATAGTCCAGAACAAATAGGTTGGTTGATAGTTACACACATCATGCCTATCCCCATTTTTAAATATTGGTTATAAAAACTCCGTTTTCCATTTATATAGAAACACACCAAGCGACAGAGATTTATTTAAAAGTTTGAGCAAAGACACACAAATGACGCTTACATAGCTCATTAGGACAGGAGATATTTTATCACCTTTTTGAATATCTATAGAGCGCGGATTACGTCTCCGGCTGAAAATTTTAGTTTCAATTCTTCATGGAACTCAAAAAAAAAAAAGAAAAACGCGAAACAATCTGTTTTTACTCATACGTAGAACTTTTTAAAGTGTAATTTTTCTGTTTAGTTTGAGGATAAATTTTCAATTTACAACATGCCCACCAGGTTATAAATGTACACGGTTTGTCCAATGGGAAAGGTGACTTATTTTATTTTCGCACCACCACCAGCGCCATTTGTGGATGAATAAATGAGTTAACTAGCGAAACATTTCGACTATGCTTGCATTGCTGGTTCTTTCGTAATGACGTAACAATTGACAGTACCTTCTGAGTATCGTACGGAAAAGGAACAATGGAGCAACGTGACAACATTTCATTTGGTTTTAAATTAAGTACAAGTGCCACAGAAACTTTTGAAATTATTTAAACGGTTTATGGTAGTGAAGCAATGAGTCGTAGGAACGTTTTTAAGTGGTAGGCAAGATTTCATGATGGTAGCGAGAGCATCGAAGGTGATAGATGATCCACGGCATGGACCATCATTTCATGATGGTAGAGAGAGCATTGAAGGTGATAGATGATCCACGGCATGGACCATCATTTCATGATGGTAGAGAGAGCATCGAAGGGGATAGATGATCCACGACATGGACCATCATTTCATGATGGTAGAGAGAGCATTGAAGGTGATAGATGATCCACGGCAAGGACCATCATGACGGTAGAGAGAGCATTGAAGGTGATAGATGAACCACGGCATGGACCATCATTTCATGATGGTAGAGAGAGCATTGAAGGTGATAGATGATCCACGGCATGGACCATCATTTCATGATGGTAGAGAGAGCATTGAAGGTGATAGATGATCCACGGCATGGACCATCATTTCATGATGGTAGAGAGAGCATTGAAGGGGATAGATGATCCACGGCAAAGACTATCATTGACAGTTCGAATTGAACTAAAAGTTGCTGAAATTCTTCAAAATAATCGTTGTGCTAGACTCATCGAGAAACTCAATGGAATTCCTAAATTCACTGTTCATCTCATTTTAACGAAAACTTTGGTCAAACGAAAGATCACACTCGGACAGGCAATCAAAACGTTTGCAGAGTGGAGCACTGCATATATATGTACATGAAAAGAGCGGTTGATATGAATCCAGACCTCATGTCAAGCATTGTAACCGGTGATGAAACTTGGCGCTTTCAGCACTTTTCATGGTGGAAACATGGTGCTTTCAGTATGAGCCACTAACAAAGCGCCAGATTCCAGAATGAAAGGGTTTACAATCTCCGAAACCAAAAAGTCCGCATGCAGAAGAGATGAATCAAGGCTCTTCTCACCGTTTTCTTTGATTTCACAGGAATTATCCACAAGAAATTCACGGCAGGAGGTCAAATGGTAAACGCCGACGTTTATTTGGGTAATTTGAATCCTTTATGGACCAGGATTCTTCGAGTTCGACCCGAATACCCGGAACAACGGGCATGGTCTTTGTTGCACATTGATGCACCGGCGCAAAAGAGCAAAATTCTACGCGATTTCTTGGTAAAAAAAAAGTATCGATCACTTCCCGTATTCGCCTGACATAGCTCCATGCGAGTTTTGACTATTTTTGAAATTGAAATTGGCAATGAAAGAAAAGCGTTTCAACATAATTTCAGACATCCAGAAGGCTTTGAATGCAATTTTGGAGGCAATTCCAAAGAATGAGTTTCAGGAGTGCTTCAGAAAATGTAACAACCGTTTCCAGTATTGTATTGACTCACAAAGATAGTATTTTGAATAAAAGGTAATGTGAACTATACATAAATAATGTCTTGTATTTCATTCTACAAGTCTGCCAGTCCCAGTCACCTTTCGCATTTGACAGATAGTATGGTATGTGACAATATATATTGTAGTACGAGTATGTACGGGATATGTGTAAAGCTATTATATATTGTAGTACGAGTATGTACGGGATATGTGTAAAGCTATTATATATTGTAGTACGAGTATGTACGGGATATGTGTAAAGCTATTATATATTGTAGTACGAGTATGTACGGGATATGTGTAAAGCTATTATATAATACGATTATAGGTGCCCGATTATATACGCCCACACACAGATGTCGCCCAGTCAGCTCATAGTTGCCCAATCAGCCGGCTTGATATTCTGGATTTTATTTCCTGTGGTTGCCGAATTTTTATATTGTTTCGGCTAACTGGTATTACAGAATAACGCTTTAGAGTCACCGGTTAGTATGATACGAGTAAAAGTTAGACCTGTGAAGAAGTGTCGCACACAAAATAATACGCCGATGAAAGCTTGAGAATGTGGGGGGAATATTTGTCGTGAAGAAAGACAGAGCTAAATCATTTATGTTAAGAGGAACATAACTAACCAATGTTAAATAACCAAATGCAGACAAGCTCCGAGGATAAGTGGTAAAATGCTTGTTGTCCTTTTAAAAGTTTTAGGTTTGATTTCAGGTAGTACCGAATGAAGTATTCCAATCTTATTCCATTAATTAAAGGCCGTTTGATATACTTTATTTGGTAACCATATATTTTTTCATACTTTCCTTAGTTTCTTCCATTAAAAGGCTTATCAGGTTGTCTTGATTATATCATATTATACACTGAAGTGTAAGACTATACTACGAGTATATGCAAATTTACAAGATCTCGCGTAAGGTTAGCTACGAGTATGTGTATGGTATATAACAATATAATATACAAGAGTATGTATGTTATATAATATGTGTAGAGATGGGACGGGATGCGGAGCTAATATTGGAATCGGTTTGACCTCCGCAGAATGCAGGAAAGTGCTAACAAGATCCATAAATCTCGATAATAAGAAACGAACACATCAATACAACGGCGCCCGTCTCAGTCGTCTCAGGTTTGTATCGAACTGATGAACGTCACGTTCTGCCGGCAGTATCTGGATACTGAAAGCGATGATTTGTATATTTTTATTATTTTGCATAAATGGTTAAACATGGTGTGATTTGTTGATATTCAAAAGAGACTCACGTCACCTGATCAAAGAGAACGTACATGTTCTGAAAGATATTGGATAAAACATAACCTAATGATCTAGTGACTTCGTGTGTGTGTGTGTGTGTGTGTGTGTGTGTGTGTGTGTGTGTATGTGTGTGTATGTGTGTGTATGTGTGTGTGTGCGTGTGCGCGTACGTACGTGCGTGAGTGCATACGTGCGTGCATGCATGTGTGCATGCGAGTGAATATGTATCTGAGTGTGTGCGTGAGTGTGTGTGTGAATCCCTCACTGTAAAAAAGAGTTTCAGGCACAAGTGGAAGTGGAAGAAGTGTTCAAAGGTGCTGATGTAGATTCTAGTAGGGGACTTGATGGTGATTAGAATGGATATTTTCAAAAGATTAATAAGTAATTCAGGAAAAATAATAATTTGTCTGCAGTGAGGATCGAATGTGAGAAACTGTGAGACGTAGAAGAGTTTAGGGTGGGCGGGAATAAAAAAATATGTGTGTTTTTCAGAATGGATCGGTTGGCCACTGAGGAAGAATGGGTACACATGAAATGCATTTTTAATATCTAACAAAAGAATAATGTAAAAGGCGATGCATTGTCGGATAAGGAAGCTAGGAACTGTGAGAACGAGAAAAAATAAACTTGGAGATCTAAGCTAGAATGGAGAACCGTAGGAAGTGGATAGAAGCAAGAAAAAACTAAAAATAGTGTAAAACCAAAATAAAAAATATGATCAAAGAAAAAAGACGATGGGGTGAGCAATACAATGGGATAACCAATACAATGGGGTGACCAATACAATGGGGGGGCTAACACAATGAAGTGACCAATACAATGGGGTGAGCAATACAATGGAGTGAGCAATACAATGGGGTGAGCGATAAAATGGGGTGAGCGATACAATGGGGTTGAGCGATACAGTGGGGTGAGCAATACAAAAAGTTGAGTGGTTGCTAATGTACATGTATACGAGTATTATGAAAACATTATGGAAGGAGATTGGTATTAAAGATAAAAGTATTCTGTCAGATGAAGTGAGGGTTCTTTTAAAATGGAAGAAGTATTTTGAAGAGATTTATGAGAATGGTAAGTGAACATGGTTGTACTGTATACAACGAAAATATTATACAATACAATGCAGATTAAGAAGTGCCATATTTAATCGCGACAGCCACCGCTTTCCTTTCCTTTCCTTCCATTCTTTCCGTACCTTTTTAACCTGTTCCGTTTTATCAATTGTAAACTCCAATTCTAACTAAACATAAAAACCTATTTTACGTACATGAATCACCCTTGGTGAGAGTTTGCCGTCGAAATGGTACTAGGGAATTTTACGTACATGAATCGCCCTTGGTGAGAGTTTGCCCTCGAAATGGTACTAGGGAATTTCTCTCTTAATATTGTAATTATAAGTATTTTTATTCATTATGAAGACGATTTAAAAGACTTAATGATAAATTGGCGTTCCACAGTATGATACGGAAGTGGAGTGAAGGGAGTCTTCATCTTATTGTATATACTATAATATGTTCAGGCTGCTGACGGGAGCAAAGCTTAATGCAACTGTGTTGGAAAACATATGTCATACATGGTTTTATATTTCTGACAACCATGCGAGGTTATTACTTTAGAATGGCAATATATATCATACAATAGAACTACTTGTATCTTACTTTGTTTCGGGGGAATGTCATTTTTGAATGGGGCTCCGAATATTGACATATTATACTATATTCAATTTGACCGAAAATATTTTTAAAGAAAGCATATTGAGCCGACGAGTATTTAGTGATGGGAGTTCCTTGTAGTCATTTAAGCTAAACTAATACTTTTTATTTGTTAACAATCAATGCACGTTATTTAGTTTAACATATATATGTAAGATTTATAAAATAAATTATTTAAAAAAAAATTGAATAAATAACACTAACCTTCGTCTTGGGACTGAAGGGGCCACTCTTATGGATGTGCTGGTCCTTGACAACTTTCTCGGGAAACATTTCACTTTCTTTTTAGCTTTAATATTCGTGTCTTTTGAACCGACTTCTCTTATTTTCCCCTTAACTTCCCCGATAGATTTCCCTTCTTCAATCGCTCGTCCACACTCACCCCTTTCTATATTGTCACTCTTCTTCTCATCACTGCCCTTCATCGTTCCTCCAGTCGTTTCGCCTTCCGCACTTTGGTCACTCGGAACCATTTCCGTTTGACAGCTTTTTTTCGTCTGGACAAGTGGACAAGTGCGCGCGCTCCACTCGTAGGTACTCTCACGTACCGAACTGAACTGAGCTGAACTAAAGCGTGGCAGGCCATCATACTCGTATTAATACGTTACATGTAACATAACGTAACATATGCGGATATGAAGTTCCTTCGGCCAGTTAACATAGGAATATGCACATCGAACTGAGAACCGGGTGCTATGGATTAAAACAACTGTTTATGCTAAATAAAACCAAGTTAGAGTAAAACCGTATTGTACTTGTACATATGTTAATATAGTTACTGTCTTTGTAGAATGTAGTTTGAGTAAGCAGACTCGCACTCGCACTCGCACTCGCACTCGCACTCGATTCATATTATTTTGACAGGAGAAAAAACATTTGTTTAATTTGATTCATCGTTAAAATGCCCTTGTCTTTCACCCGGGGGTTTCGAGTTCGATTCTCAATGTTTTACATTTATTCATTCTTCAAGTACTCTTCAATATATTCAAATTGATAACTTTGATATATTAAAAAATGTGGCAGGGAGACAACATTGTTTTCGGCCTCATTAATCGAGATAACAGGTTTAAGACCCACTGAAGACAACATGGAAATCGCGGTTCGTCAATGCACGTGTTTGGAATACTATTCCGTACGTAAAGAGTAACAATTATCGCGCGCAATTTATTTTTTGGGAACCATCGGAAATCAAACCTGAAACAACTGGCTGGCAGTCAAGAGCTTTACCGATTGGGCCACGGAAGTCACCTGTTTTCAAAATATAATTAAAGGGCACTAGTCTGGTTTGAAAGTTCCGCATTGGCACAATACTGGCACGCGCTAGACGTTTGTAACGATTGTCTCGAGAGGTAAGTGCGGAAGTGGAAATCAGGAAGGAATGATATAGTCGTGATGACCTCCGTGACTTAGTTAGCAAGGTGTCTGTCCTCTAGCCTGACGGTTCTGGGGCTAATTCTCGTTGGTACATGATTTTTGGCGACAATCTCTTCCTACCAACCAGACAAAAGTAAATAAAGCAAGTTACATGGTCGCAAAAACATTCTAATGAATATTCACCCCCACGATATCGATGAACACAATATTTATTTTCATATAAAGCGAGATATCATCAATCAAAGGAAAAGGAAGGGATGGTGAAGAGGAATGAGAAAAATCAGAAATGCAACACGTTATATTACTGACTATAAATTAAGAGTTTCTTCAGTCGCTTCTCAAAGCATGCCAAAGACGGAGCGAGTCTAACATTGGTTTGTAACTGATTCCATAGAATCATTTCATGGACAGCAAAATATGACGTAAAAAAAGAGCGATGATTTGGAAAGGCCAATAAATATTTTCTGTTTGAGCGTAGCACTAGTCCATGAACGGAAAGACGCTAAACATTTTCACCGAGATAAAAGGGGGCGCCGGAAAAGTTGAGGATATACAATAGAGACAGTATGTGAATTTGGCGTATATTTCTAGCGTTCAACCAGTTCCAGTACCTTCTGGTATGAAGTTATATGATCGTACTTTCTTAGGTTAAAAATAAATCTTAGACAAACATTTTGAGTACGCCGTAATTTGTCCAGCCGTTGCTCTGTTATCTAAAAATAACAGACGTCCGCATAGTCCAAAATCAGAAAGAGTAGATAATGCACGAGTAAAATTAGGTTTTAGTAGGCAGGAATCTTTGCAACACTTTAAGGGAACGAAGGCTGAAGACGATTCTGACCATTATCGTGCGTACATAACGAATATATTATTAAATCCGGGACAAGTCTCCTGTGGAATTGATCGCGAGATCTGGTAAACTTAAAGGATCTAATTGAAGTATCCTGCTATTCCTCATATTAAAACAATATTCCATCATAAATCCCATAAGTCACTCGACATGTTTATTGTTCGCTGACGACTTGAAAATCTTCAAAAATATGAATTCACTTCACGACTGTGCACAGTTACAACAGGACCCAGGGCCAGGACTCTCCAGTTTCCTGGACTGACCAACATCACCTGTTAAATATAAATATCATAAATGTGTCTGTGTATCCTATAGTCGATCGTTTTCACCAATCCACCATCAGTACGAGTATACTATACAGGGAGTAGCCTTAAACGGAGTTACCGAATTCAAAGATTTGGGTGTAACCTTTGATGTCGGACTCACGTTCGTTAACCATGTCTCGCGTTTGATATCGGACTTTTACAAACTACTCGGTTTTATAATGAGAATATCAAGAGAATTTAACAGTACCGATATCCTTCGAAACTTATATAATTATTTAATAAGAACCAAATAAGGACATGCAACTACAGTTTGGGCTCCTCTCCTCATCAGCTCAAATATAAAAAAAAAACAATACTTAAGGTTTTTCTGTCCCGCGATTCTAGAAGCACAAAGTTTATATGTACCTAATACATCTAATGTGCAAAGAATCACCCTCTGTTTTACATACCAACGTACAGAACGAATATCATGGCTAAACACTCAGTCACGCGTGGTATAGAGATATTGAACCAACTGAATGACACTGTTGATATATTCTCGGTACCGTCTAGCAGTGTGAGAAGAACCCTGGCTGATTTTCTTCCCAACGAATAAGCTACATAACTCTAGAAGCAGACCCTCTTTGTGTAACAGGAGATAAAAATAATAATACAACATTTCATTTATTAATGTAAAATAATACGTGCGCATGACGCAACACGAAATGTAATATTTGCCGTTTTTAAAGTCGAGCCAGAGACCTTCATCTAAGAAGATTTGGTATAAACCTACAGCCATTTTGAAAGTCGAGCCAGATACCTTCATCTAAGGAGATTTGGTATAAACCTACAGCCATTTTGAAAGTCGAGCCAGAGACCTTCATCTAAGAAGATTTGGTATAGACCTACAGCCATTTTGAAAGTCGAGCCAGAGACCTTCATCTAAGAAGATTTGGTATAAACCTACAGCCATTTTGAAAGTCGAGCCAGAGACCTTCATCTAAGAAGATTTGGTATAAACCTACAGCCATTTTGAAAGTCGAGCCAGAGACCTTCATCTAAGAAGATTTGGTATAAACCTACAGCCATTTTGAAAGTCGAGCCAGAGACCTTCATCTAAGAAGATTTGGTATAAACCTACAGCCATTTTGAAAGTCGAGCCAGAGACCTTCATCTAAGAATATTTGGTATAAACCTACAGCCATTTTGAAAGTCGAGCCAGATACCTTCATCTAAGGAGAATTGGTATAAACCTACAGCCATTTTGAAAGTCGAGCCAGAGACCTTCATCTAAAAAGATTTGGTATAAACCTACAGCCATTTTGAAAGTCGAGCCAGAGACCTTCATCTAAGAAGATTTGGTATAAACCTACAGCCATTTTGAAAGTCGAGCCAGAGACCTTCATCTAAGAAGATTTGGTATAAACCTACAGCCATTTTGAAAGTCGAGCCAGATACCTTCATCTTAGGAGATTTGGTATAAACCTACAGCCATTTTGAAAGTCGAGCCAGAGACCTTCATCTAAGAATATTTGGTATAAACCTACAGCCATTTTGAAAGTCGAGCCAGATACCTTCATCTAAGGAGAATTGGTATAATCCTACAGCCATTTTGAAAGTCGAGCCAGAGACTTTCATCTAAGAAGATTTGGTATAAACCTACAGCCATTTTGAAAGTCGAGCCAGAGACCTTCATCTAAGAAGATTTGGTATAAACCTACAGCCATTTTGAAAGTCGAGCCAGAGACCTTCATCTAAGAAGATTTGGTATAAACCTAAAGCCATTTTGAAAGTCGAGCCAGATACCTTCATCTAAGGAGATTTGGTATAAACCTACAGCCATTTTGAAAGTCGAGCCAGATACCTTCATCTAAGGAGATTTGGTATAAACCTACAGCCATTTTGAGAGTCGAGCCAGAGACCTTCATCTAAGAAGATTTGGTATAAACCTACAGCCATTTTGAAAGTCGAGCCAGAGACCTTCATCTAAGAAGATTTGGTATAAACCTACAGCCATTTTGAAAGTCGAGCCAGAGACCTTCATCTAAGAAGATTTGGTATAAACCTACAGCCATTTTGAAAGTCGAGCCAGAGACCTTCATCTAAGAAAATTTGGTATAAACCTACAGCCATTTTGAAAGTCGAGCCAGAGACCTTCATCTAAGAAGATTTGGTATAAACCTACAGCCATTTTGAAAGTCGAGCCAGAGACCTTCATCTAAGAAGATTTGGTATAAACCTACAGCCATTTTGAAAGTCGAGCCAGAGACCTTCATCTAAGAAGATTTGGTATAAACCTACAGCCATTTTGAAAGTCGAGCCAGATACCTTCATCTAAGGAGAATTGGTATAAACCTACAGCCTACAGCCATTTTGCATTCGACTCCTAAGTCATTATTTCAAGTTTTCAAAAAACACGAAAAAAAAAACAAACGAAAAATGGACGGTTATGTGAGATGTTTATAACTTTTCACCGAGACTCGTTGAAGTCTCGCTGGAACCTCCGAGGATCAAGCGGCAACCCTCCACCTGTTTGTTTTACAGTCTTTGTACAGATGTTGTACGAGTAGATGTATTTTATTTTTAGATAATAAGTTATTGTAAAAATATTACATTAGTATCACGTATTTTTGAGGATATTTATATTGAAATAACCCAAAATGTTTTACTAGTAAGACAGATATGCCATAAAGGCCTCCATTTATGTTAATCCATAAAGCGGCACTGTACACCCTACCGCGCTACGTTACGAGTATGTCGATACTTGGAAATCTTCCGATCATAACTCCGGGGTTTGGTATGAGGTAGGCTTCTGATTCATCGAGTCGCTTTTGGACGACCATACAGAGCAGCTCTTGTGACCATTGAACTTCTAGCATCTCAACTTTTGGACGACCATACAGAGCAGCTCTTGTGACCATTGAACTTCTAGCATCTTAACTTTTGGACGACCATACAGAGCAGCTCTTGTGACCATTGAACTTCTAGCATCTCAACTTTTGGACGACCATACAGAGCAGCTCTTGTGACCATTGAACTTCTAGCATCTCAACTTTTGGACGACCATACAGAGCAGCTCTTGTGACCATTGAACTTCTAGCATCTTAACTTTTGGACGACCATACAGAGCAGCTCTTGTGACCGTTGAACTTCTAGCATCTCAACTTTTGGACGACCATACAGAGTAGCTCTTGTGACCATTGAACTTCTAGCATCTCAACTTTTGGACGACCATACAGAGCAGCTCTTGTGATCATTGAACTTCTAACATCTTAACTTTTGGACGACCATACAGAGCAGCTCTTGTGACCATTGAACTTCTAGCATCTCAACTTTTGGACGACCATACAGAGCAGCTCTTGTGACCATTGAACTTCTAGCATCTCAACTTTTGGACGACCATACAGAGAAGCTCTTGTGACCATTGAACTTCTAGCATCTCAAGTTTTGGTCGTGATTATCAGAAGAGGAACTGTTTCTTTCATCACGTGATCTTATCACTTGACACCCATCAATCACCCTTCTAAGTCATCTGTTCATAAAACTGAGAAGTCATCTATCTTGACCCTCGGTATTATCATAAGATTCAGAGCCGTATATTTAAATAGGGAAGATGCAGATGCCCAATAGTTGGCACTCCTCTTATATCTATATTCATGAGTCCTTATACCTCAGGTGCTCATGGATATAGATATGTAGAGTGTGGAAATTATCACAAGATTCAGAGCCGTATATTTAAATAGGGAAGATGCAGATGCCCAATAGTTGGCACTCCTCTTATATCTATATTCATGAGTCCTTATACCTCAGGTGCTCATGGATATAGATATGTAGAGCGTGGAAATTATCATAAGATTCAGAGCCGTATATTTAAATAGGGAAGATGCAGGTGCCCAATAGTTGGCACTCCTCTTATATCTATATTCATGAGTCCTTATACCTCAGCTGCTCATGGATATAGATATGTAGAGCGTGGAAATTATCATAAGATTCAGAGCCGTATATTTAAATAGGGAAGATGCAGGTGCCCAATAGTTGGCACTCCTCTTATATCTATATTCATGAGTCCTTATACCTCAGGTGCTCATGGATATAGATATGTAGAGCGTGGAAATTGGAAAAATGTAAAACATTTGCAGTACCACGATCATCATAATTCCGAGAAGCGTCTATACCTTTCGAGCTTTTCTGACGAACCTCTGCAGCGCCCACCAGACAGTCAAATATTCACCACACCGTTGAATTTCGTTAGGTCTCACCAACCTCGTCATTATCAAATACTTTTTTAATCACCTTCCTCACCCTGAGAGGTTAATCCTAATTTCAGTTATTTTTACCGAGTGCAGCGGCAAGCATCAATAATGATATTAAGGATCAATGCTACGAATGTGGTTGTCTTTATAGCTTTTTCCGTGGATTTTTGTTTTTCTATTGAATTATTATGAGAAGTTGTGATGCAACATTTTATCTGCCATTTAAAATGTTTTTTTTTTTTCTCAAAGTAGGGGCGTGGAGATCGATTTTAAAGATATTTTGGAAAGAAAAAGTTCAGTTATTTTTTTATTTTTCATAATTGTTCTTATTTTCAATATTAAATAAGATATTTATAAGTAACATAAGAACAGTTTGTTGCTAAATAACAACAGATAATGGGTGTCAATATTGTTTTTTTAACTATCATCTTTAAAATATTAACACCGGATGGTATTTATTTATTTATTTAACACTTTTATCGCAATACAATCTGGCGAGCTTATTGCCAGGCGGCAATCTCTTCCAAACAACCAGACAAAAGTAAATGAAGCAAGTTACGTGGTCGCATAAATCATTCAAATGACTATCCATCCCCACGAAATCCATAAACATATACGTGAGCACATGCCCACGAACCCCACAAAGACGGACAATCACCCGAACATTCTTTTTCATATAAAGTGAGATATCATCAATCAAAAGGGAAGGAAGGGATGGTGGAGAGGAAAGGAAAAGAAAAATCAGGAATGAAACACGTTATTTTACTGACTAGAAATTAAGAGTTTTTTCAGTCGTTTCTTAAAGCGTGCCAAGGACGGAGCGAGTCTTATATTGGTTTGTAACTGATTCCAGAGTCTCACTGCATGGACAGTAAAGGATGACGTAAAGAAAGAGGAGCGGTGAACTGGAAAGGCCAGTAAACAATCTTTGTTTGAGCGTAGCGCTAATCCATGATTGGAAAGACGTTGAAAATTTTCGGCGAGATAAGAGGGTGCGGCGGGACAGTTAAAAATATTATACAATAGAGGCAGTATGTGAATTTGGCGTCTATTTCTAACATTCAACCAGTTCAATGCCTTCTGGTATGAAGTCATATGATCGTACTTACGTAGGTTGAAAATGAATTTTAAACACACATTTTGAAGACGCTGTAATTTGTCCAGCTGTTCCTCTGTTACATCCAAGTAACATACGTCCGCATAGTCCAGAATCGGAAAGAGCAGAGATTGTACGAGTAAAATTTTGGTTTTAGTTGGTAGGAATCTTTGCAACACTTTAAGGGAATGAAGGCTGAAGAAGATCCTTCGGCTTACCTCGTTTATTTGATCTCGCCATGAGAGAGTGTTATCTATTAGCATTCCTAGGTTTTTAACAGTTTTATGTAATGGTATGATAGAGCCATCAAGTAATATTGGAGGAAGTAAGTCAGTGTTGAATTTACCGAGAAGCTGAGGGCTGCCAATGAGGATCGCTTGAGACTTCTTAGGATTTATGAGTAAGCCATGCTCCCCAGTCCACCCCGAGATCGATTGAAGGTCCGCATTTAAATTGTTCAAAGCCGCGTGAAAGAAATTTGGATCAAAATGAATATATATCTGTAGGTCATTCGCATACAGATGATAAGAACATTTAAGAGACGATGGTATGATGGTATGAATGTGTTGAAAAGTGTGACTGAGAGAAATCGTTTTCTTCTGCCCCACTGTTGAAATCAGCGTTGTACGAAGGGCATCGGCATAAAAACAATAAATACACCTGGTTATATCAAGTATTTTTTTATAATCTGTGAAAAAAATACTTTTTATAAAAACACCGCCTTTTCTTGGTAATGATAAAAATAATAAATTTAATTTAGTTTATAGAATTTTGGGAGCTAAATACTAAAATAACAGTCAAAACTCTGGATCGGCTTCTATTTACTAGATAAATCCAATATTTCTGTATTCTATATAAATACTATACGGCTCTACTCGTATCATTGTCCCAACTTGACGCGATGGAAGTGACACAACCTAATTGTGATCGGCGGCACATTCGAGATTTAGGAAAACAGTGGCGGGCGAAAGCCGGATTTCTAAAAAAATAAGATGTTATGTGTTACATTATTAACATAATGACTAAATTATTATAAATCGTTACAATAATGTAAATTTTACATTTTTACGCCTGTGAGGGCATTTACAAAAAAGGCGTTAAAAGATAAACCATACTTGATGAATAATATAGGTAACACACTCGTACATAAAGTACGTGAAGGATTCATCTTTCTTGTAATGGGAAATTAATCCATTATTGCAGTCCATTATTACTGGTCTCCCCGAGACATAACAAATGGTCGAGGTACTGGTCTATTATTGTAGGGGATTTCATTTCACAGGTACCCATCGTAGCAGCCTGCGATGGGGATATCGAACTCTGCCAGGCCATAGACACGGGATGGTTGGTCCCGATGGTCTTATGTTACGAGTACGTAAGTCGCGAGATTCACTATTTGTATTATTCACTATTCGTAAGATTCTTACTATTCCCCATTATCGAGTGATACCTGAGTAGAAAAAGTATGGACATCACCTAATCGCATATAATAGGAATATTGTACGTCTTGGATTACCATAAAGAAGAGGAGACAAGTAAAACTGAACGTACAAAGAAACAGCCAATTTTCCTAAAAATACATCCTGGGTTTCAAGTAAGAAAATACTATTTTTCTACGAAACAGTGCTTCCGAAAAAGGATGTTGAGAGTGTTGGACTTAGTTTTACGATATAGGTATACAGTATAACCTGGTGGGTTTATTAACACTCTTACAACTACCAAAAAAAGGATGTTGAGAGTGTTGGACTTAGTGTTACGATATAGGTATACAGTATAACCTGTTGGGTTTATTAACACTCTTACAACTACCGAAAAAGGATGTTGAGAGTGTTGGACTTAGTTTTACGATATAGGTATACAGTATAACCTGGTGGGTTTATTAACACTCTTACAACTACCAAAAAAAGGATGTTGAGAGTGTTGGACTTTGTGTTACGATATAGGTATACAGTATAACCTGTTGGGTTTATTAACACTCTTACAACTACCGAAAAAGGATGTTGAGAGTGTTGGACTTAGTGTTACGATATAGGTATACAGTATAACCTGTTGGGTTTATTGACACTCTTACAACTTACCAGAAATATGCTCAAAATGCCGTTAGTAAAAACCAGACTGGAATATTTAAAAATATTGGGTACCAACCAAAATCAAATTCACAAACTTTTGATTAGAAGCAGATAGATGCTTACTCACCTTACTCACTAGTCGTCTACAAAAAGTTGCCGGGGATCGTAGAGTAGAGTCTCATAGGTTGTAATAATGACGCCTTGAAACGGAAGAATAAAGGTAGAAAAGTATTATTCACCATTAAAAAGAAAGTACTTCTGATAAATGGGAGATCATACAACTGATAGCCTAGGGGAAACAATCAAGAAGAAGAAGACGTACCCTCTAGACTCTAGACTCTAGACAATGAGCTTGCGCGAGTTGATTCATAGTAGTTTCATATCTTTGTTTGTTTGTTTGGAACTGCCGCTTTAGATAATGATTTGAAGATGGATAAATGAAGCATTTATGAACTGTAAGTCTAACGAAAAGATTTGAACGTGGGAACGTTATCATTTTAGTTACGGGATGAATACACTGTCAAAGCTTGCTCATGGAAGGCGAGTAGATGTCATCCACGAAGTTGGCTGAGCCAAAGACGTTGTTGGGGTCCAGTTGCTTCTTGGCCGCCTTCAAGATAGCGATGCCCGCAGAGGACACGGACTTCTCGTACCACTGCTTACGGTGCTTGCCCACACCGTGGTGGTGGGACAGCGAACCTGGAAAAGACGGGTTCAATCTGTCAATATAATTTATTTCCTCATATAACATATCATCTAAAAAATAATTAATTCATTCGTATGGTACCCGTAAAATTATGAAACGTTATTACAATAATGATTACACAAATCTATAAATATGGATGCTACATGTGGAAAAAAAATCGAAAATTTAAAAACACTCGCTTAAATACCATTTTATTTTTGATAATAATAAAGTCTAATAAAAATAGATGTCGTATTTTGTCACGGCTGTTAATAAAATGAGACGCGCACTGTACTCTGTATAACTAAATAACAAAATGCAAATAATATCATTTTATCCACGCCCGGTTGTCGTGTTGAGTAAATAATAGTCGCGAGGAAACATTTAGTAGTTTTGAGACGCGCACTGTACTCTGTATAACTAAATAACAAAATGCAAATAATATCATTTTATCCACGCCCGGTTGTCGTGTTGAGTAAATAATAGTCGCGAGGAAACATTTTATAGTTTTGATATTAGCGAATAGCTTATAGGCATGTGTGTCGGGGACGTATTGTTGTGTTAAATGCAGTCTTTTGGAGACCAATTTCTTTAAACTTTTTTTTTCTTTTTTGAGAAAAAAAAGCTTAAAAAAATTGGTCTCCAAAAGATATTTTTGAGAGTTTTCGTTTTTTGAGTTACAAACATTATTTTTTTTGTCCTCAAATATAGTTTTGAAATAAAACAGTAATTTTTAAACCGTGCATGTGCATGATACGCATTAATCGTTTAATAATAAACAGACTTTTCTTACTTAATTCGGGAATCGAACTAATTATTATTAAAAGATTAAAATAATGACATAAAATTTTTAAAAAAATAAGTTGAGCGTAAGGACTGTAAGCAGGTGGCTTTGATATTAGAGCGTAAGGGCAGTAAGCAGGTGGCTTAGATATTAGAGCGTAAGGGCAGTAAGCAGGTGGCTTAGATATTAGAGCGTAAGGGCAGTAAGCAGGTGGCTTAGATATTAGAGCGTAAGGGCAGTAAGCAGGTGGCTTAGATATTAGAGCGTAAGGGCAGTAAGCAGGTGGCTTAGATATTAGAGCGTAAGGGCAGTAAGCAGGTGGCTTAGATATTAGAGCGTAAGGGCAGTAAGCAGGTGGCTTAGATATAAGAGCGTAAGGGCAGTAAGCAGGTGGCTTAGATATTAGAGCGTAAGGGCAGTAAGCAGGTGGCTTAGATATTAGAGCGTAAGGGCAGTTAGCAGGTGGCTTAGATATTAGAGCGTAAGGGCAGTAAGCAGGTGGCTTAGATATTAGAGCGTAAGGGCAGTAAGCAGGTGGCTTAGATATTAGAGCGTAAGGGCAGTTAGCAGGTGGCTTAGATATTAGAGCGTAAGGGCAGTAAGCAGGTGGCTTAGATATTAGAGCGTAAGGGCAGTAAGCAGGTGGCTTAGATATTAGAGCGTAAGGGCAGTTAGCAGGTGGCTTAGATATTAGAGCGTAAGGGCAGTAAGCAGGTGGCTTAGATATTAGAGCGTAAGGGCAGTAAGCAGGTGGCTTAGATATTAGAGCGTAAGGGCAGTTAGCAGGTGGCTTAGATATTAGAGCGTAAGGGCAGTAAGCAGGTGGCTTAGATATTAGAGCGTAAGGGCAGTAAGCAGGTGGCTTAGATATTAGAGCGTAAGGGCAGTTAGCAGGTGGCTTAGATATTAGAGCGTAAGGGCAGTTAGCAGGTGGCTTAGATATTAGAGCGTAAGGGCAGTTAGCAGGTGGCTTAGATATTAGAGCGTAAGGGCAGTTAGCAGGTGGCTTAGATATTAGAGCGTAAGGGCAGTTAGCAGGTGGCTTAGATATTAGAGCGTAAGGGCAGTTAGCAGGTGGCTTAGATATTAGAGCGTAAGGGCAGTTAGCAGGTGGCTTAGATATTAGAGCGTAAGGGCAGTAAGCAGGTGGCTTAGATATTAGAGCGTAAGGGCAGTAAGCAGGTGGCTTAGATATTAGAGCGTAAGGGCAGTTAGCAGGTGGCTTAGATATTAGAGCGTAAGGGCAGTTAGCAGGTGGCTTAGATATTAGAACGTAAGGGCAGTAAGCAGGTGGCTTAGATATTAGAGCGTAAGGGCAGTAAGCAGGTGGCTTAGATATTAGAGCGTAAGGGCAGTAAGCAGGTGGCTTAGATATTAGAGCGTAAGGGCAGTTAGCAGGTGGCTTAGATATTAGAGCGTAAGGGCAGTTAGCAGGTGGCTTAGATATTAGAGCGTAAGGGCAGTTAGCAGGTGGCTTAGATATTAGAGCGTAAGGGCAGTAAGCAGGTGGCTTAGATATTAGAGCGTAAGGGCAGTTAGCAGGTGGCTTAGATATTAGAGCGTAAGGGCAGTAAGCAGGTGGCTTAGATATTAGAGCGTAAGGGCAGTAAGCAGGTGGCTTAGATATTAGAGCGTAAGGGCAGTTAGCAGGTGGCTTAGATATTAGAGCGTAAGGGCAGTAAGCAGGTGGCTTAGATATTAGAGCGTAAGGGCAGTAAGCAGGTGGCTTAGATATTAGAGCGTAAGGGCAGTTAGCAGGTGGCTTAGATATTAGAGCGTAAGGGCAGTAAGCAGGTGGCTTAGATATTAGAGCGTAAGGGCAGTAAGCAGGTGGCTTAGATATTAGAGCGTAAGGGCAGTTAGCAGGTGGCTTAGATATTAGAGCGTAAGGGCAGTAAGCAGGTGGCTTAGATATTAGAGCGTAAGGGCAGTAAGCAGGTGGCTTAGATATTAGAGCGTAAGGGCAGTTAGCAGGTGGCTTAGATATTAGAGCGTAAGGGCATTAAGCAGGTGGCTTAGATATTAGAGCGTAAGGGCAGTTAGCAGGTGGCTTAGATATTAGAGCGTAAGGGCAGTAAGCAGGTGGCTTAGATATTAGAGCGTAAGGGCAGTAAGCAGGTGGCTTAGATATTAGAGCGTAAGGGCAGTTAGCAGGTGGCTTAGATATTAGAGCGTAAGGGCAGTAAGCAGGTGGCTTAGATATTAGAGCGTAAGGGCAGTAAGCAGGTGGCTTAGATATTAGAGCGTAAGGGCAGTTAGCAGGTGGCTTAGATATTAGAGCGTAAGGGCAGTTAGCAGGTGGCTTAGATATTAGAACGTAAGGGCAGTAAGCAGGTGGCTTAGATATTAGAGCGTAAGGGCAGTAAGCAGGTGGCTTAGATATTAGAGCGTAAGGGCAGTAAGCAGGTGGCTTAGATATTAGAGCGTAAGGGCAGTTAGCAGGTGGCTTAGATATTAGAGCGTAAGGGCAGTTAGCAGGTGGCTTAGATATTAGAGCGTAAGGGCAGTTAGCAGGTGGCTTAGATATTAGAGCGTAAGGGCATTAAGCAGGTGGCTTAGATATTAGAGCGTAAGGGCAGTTAGCAGGTGGCTTAGATATTAGAGCGTAAGGGCAGTAAGCAGGTGGCTTAGATATTAGAGCGTAAGGGCAGTAAGCAGGTGGCTTAGATATTAGAACGTAAGGGCAGTAAGCAGGTGGCTTAGATATTAGAGCGTAAGGGCAGTTAGCAGGTGGCTTAGATATTAGAGCGTAAGGGCATTAAGCAGGTGGCTTAGATATTAGATTGGATACTTTCCCGCATCTGTATGTGTTTTGAAAAATCTTTTAATAAACAAAAAAAAGGTTTCTGCAGCAACTGCTGGAGCAGTCCATACGATTGTTTGAAATAAAAAGGTTTCTGGAGCAACTGCTGGAGCAGTCCATGCGATTGTTTGAAGTAAAAAAATATTTTAGAATTTTCAGTCATCCCAGAAGGAACAATTTCGGTAGTTTATCCAGACCAGACAGAGTTAGAGATATTGAGTGAGGAGAGGAGAGGAGAGGAGAGGCTGGGACTGTACTAAGCGTAGGCCGAAGATTTCATTAGAAATCGGGATAGATAATAATAACTAGACGACTTTGTTGCCTAGTGACTGAGACATCTGTCTTCCGACTCGAGAGTCACGGGTTCGATTTACATTGGAACCCAGATTTTCCAAATGATTCTAGTTTAGCTTTAACCCTTTAAGTCTCTCGTAATATTTCTGGTTAACTAGACACTTTCTTCTGGGCTACAGATTCTGGGCTACAACGCCTTCCTGAGAGGAAAATATGATGTAAGAATTGAAATTGTTAAATTGAGCAACTTTACCTCCAAATGCGAGTACACCATTCCTGATCACCGTGTGAAGGTGGTCCATCATGGCCAATCCGTCCATTCCCTCGCTCACTCGGATGGCGAAGTATACGTACATACAACAGCCCGTGTCGTACACCTGAGCAACCCTCATCATGCTGAGGGAGCGGAGTGCCCCGATCTTCCTGCTTTCCACCTCCACGGCCCGTACAACCATACGGCTGGCTTCGTACACCTGATCCCAAGGAATCGCTGTCTCCAGGGAGTCTGATAGGATATTGAACTCCAGAGCGACGTCCTAGAAAAAACAAGAAATTAAATCAGAATACATTTTGGAGTTTTTTCAATTATTAGGTGTTAACATAAGTTGTGTCCATTTTTTTCTAAATGAATCTCTTCATTAAGAGGACACAAGAAAAAAAATTACAACAAATTAGTCAATGATGTATTTTCCTTCATTATTTTACAACGAATTAGTCAATAATGTATTTTCCTTCATTATTTTACAACAAATTAGTCAATAATGTATTCTCCTTCATTATTTACAACTTCTTGCCAACTTTCTACAAGTTTTTCAATGCCTGTGCGATAAAAACCATCCGGTCTTGACTCGAGGAATTTGTCCAACCATGTCCGCAATTCGACGTCATTATTGAAGGAAACGCCGCGCAAATTGTGCAAAAGTGAAACATGAAAAGGTAGAAATCCGACGGCGCGATGTCTGGAGAATATGGAGGGTGCGGCAGGACTTCCCAACCAAGCGTTTGAATGGCATTTTTCGTAATGTTGGCGATATGAGGGCGGGCGTTATCGTGTTGCAGAATAACGCCATATTGCCGATCCGGCCTTTTTTGTTGAATTGCACTGTTGAGCCGCTGCATTTGCAGAATGTATAGCTCCACGTTGACTGTCTGATTGCGTTCAAGTATCTCGTAGGGGACGACGCCTTGCCAATCCCACCAGATGCAAATCATCGTCTTGCGCGGATGCAAACCTTGTTTCACTCTGGGCGTTGCTTGTTGACCATAACTCACTCATTCTTTCCATTTCTTCATATCCACATAAAGGCACCATTTTTCATCACCAGTAATGATGCGGTAAAGGAACCTTTGCTTGTGGTCATGCGTATCTCGATGACGCGCGAGCAAACCAGCAGAAATTGTCGAACGGTGATTTTTGTTGTTTTCACTCAAAATATGTGGAACCCAAGCGCCGAACTTCTGGACTTTTCCCATTGATTTAAGATAGCGGTATACAGTAATGCGATTACAATTCTACGGTGGTTTGAAGGGAATCTTCATGAATAATATGGTTTAAGCGGTCCTCATCGAAGTCCACTGGTCGTCCGGAACGTTCCATGTCTTTCAGGTCGAAAATACCGTCTTTGAAACGCAAAAACCATCGACGAGCTGTCCTTTCGTTCATAGCATCTTCACCGTACACTTCGCAAATATCGCGAGCAGCTTTGTCAGCTTTATTCCCTCGATTGAACGCGAACAGAAGGAGGTGTCGAAAATGCTCTTTTTCGTCTACTTGACATTCTATTTTGAAGGCTTGTAATCAAATAAAATAATTTATATATAACGTAAAAGCAAACACAATATCTTGTAGATAAGAAAATTTTATTTCGATTAACGTATTATAACCTTTACCATTTTGTTTTACTTTTGGTGCTCATTTTTTAATTTGAAAAAAAAAAAACGGACACAACTTATGTTAACACGTAATAAAAAAATACATAAAAGAGCACGTTGTTTTTAGCTTACAACTTCCAACTTCCAACTTACCGAATATATGTAACAAGGATTACCGAATATTCTATTCAGCAACACATTCAAATTTAAGTTGATGAAATAATGCTGTTGTATTAAGAATTTCGTTTTTTCTTAACAAAAACAAAGTTATACGAGTACAAGAAAAAAGTATATATACATTATTATAGATTTCACATAATTTGACAAGCAATTATCTTAACAGATTTCACGATAAGGCATTAGTGAGTCCAGTGTTAAGGGAAACATGATACAATATATTAGAATGATAGTCTACCATCAATGAGTCCAGTGTTAAGGGAACCATAATATATTAGAATGATACGAGTAGTCTACCATTACATGTACGACAGTATTTTAGTAGCGATACATTTATGTATATTTTAATATAGGAGTGAAATGTGGACGTGGAACCTGAGTGACCTGACGGAACCTGCCGAATAAATGATGTATAAATGCGAGCACTTCGGCGTGACAATATATGACAGAATACGAAATAAAGGTATAAGGGATGAATGTGGATTTAAGGTTGATGTTTTGAGTAAGATGAAGAAGAGCACTTTGAGATAATTTGAACACGTGAAATGAAATGATTGAACGAGTAAAGACTGACAACACATATATGAACATGAGGGGAATGCACGGTAGAGGAAGACCAATGATTATTTCAAAAGGAAGAAATGTAAACAGTTAAGTAGAATGAGAAGGTAAGGAAGGATGTAGTACATGGACGTAGAAGAGGGAAAATATGTATGTCACAGGAAAATGTGGCGTTCTCTAATAATACTCACGACGCGATCATTTTGCAGACTTATAGTTTTTTGTGTAATAATATTCACATCACACACTCAGTCTAAGAATCAACATATATTAATACGAGTATAACACCCGGACTGTATTCGTATTCTATCCGTATTCTACCCGAATCCATTCTGAACCTGCTCTGTTATGAGTAGAAAACAAAGCGCTCAGCGCTCTTGATGTAATATTTTGTAACGACACATCCCTATATGAGCGACCTATATGGTAATACTCATAAAAGTTAAAATTTTATGAATACCTTATTTTCTTTTGTACATAGCTTTTTACATTTTATTATGTTGGTAATGTTGGCAGCCGCGGTCCGACGGTTAGCAGCCACGGTTAGCGAGTAGCTTATAGAATTGTCAAAAAAATATGAATGCGCGCTATTCAGCAATGTAAAATAAGTGTTTTATGTAACTCTGCCCGACTTAAAGGCTGTAGCAGATTAAAGCAGCTGATCTGTCCTTAATTTGAACATCTTCCACCTTTGAGACGAATCTGTTGAGAGTGTGTGCTTACTAAAGTGCCACAGCTTGCACAAAATAAGCTAATACACGTGTAGGTGTCTTTTATTTACAAGATGACTGAGAATTATACTCGATCGTGAGAGATTACGAGTCTATCGTATACGATAGTAATGTTGAAATAATTTGAATGCTTTATTAACGTTTTGCAACAATCAACGTCAATATGTCGTGTCGAAATGTTCCAAATATTCGATGCCAATATAATTTAATGGCGTATCATTATAAGATATTATATATGATAATGAATGTAACTTTTCGCGATCTTTAACGGAGGAAGATGACGTAACGTAACGATGATCGTACGTATAAAATTATTTCCGTAGGAACGGTGAAATCTCTCGAGATAATTAATTAAATCAGGGATTACACATAACATAACATAACATAATATACCATACATTAACATCAACTAATGGTTTGATTTCACTAAATCTAGAAGATACTATAATCATGTGCAAGATAAACAAGACTGGACAAGAAGACTGGAAATTGTAAAACTATCATATAGTACGTAAACATGAGGGATTTCGTAAAATTTTATTTGGGATGAGTGAAAAGTATTGTGACTTAGTATATATGACCATGAGACAGCTCCAATTCATTCATTCTGCCAGCATCCAAGATATTTATATTGATGGACTCGTTAAACATTCTGCCAGCATCCCAGATATTTATATTGATGGACTCGATCAACATTCCGCCAGCATCCCAGATGTTTATATTGATGGACTCGTTAAACATTCTGCCAGCATCTCAGATATTTATATTGATGGACTAGTTCAACATTCTGCCAACGTTGTTTCTTCAAAATTTAGTATCTCCTTTGCAAGTAGGGGTTTAATCTCGACTTACGTATGCGAATTTGGCGTTGCTATATATTTTTCCGTACTTCTCCATAGTGGAGGGAGGGAGGGCTTGGAGGGAGTTGTCGCATGGAAGTAATCCCACAGGGTTGTGCTATGTAGAAGGAAAGTGCTACGAATGATTTGCTCGGGCACTGCTATAGCTGTCAGACGTGATTTGTTTAGTAATAGTGGGTTCGAGTCCCGAGTTAGAGCGCCCTTCGAGAGAGCTTGCTCTCTAAACGGCGCTATATAAAATTATCCTACGGATCGGATTGAAGAAACTAGCCCAGACTACTGAGGGTCTCACGGGCTATCTGAGGGCTTAATGATGATAACTTGAACTATCTGAGGGTTTAATGATGATAACTTGAAACGGATAAATAGAGAAATACTCGTATAGTCCAACATCGAAATGTGAAATTTAGGGTACCTTAGATCTATCATATTAAGCGAGGAGACAACATAAAGCCCTTTAACTGATACTGGAGGGGGGAAATGAAACCCATAAAAAGGTGGAAAGAAAACGCATCTCCCGGTTGAAGAATTTACGGAAGTTTCTTGAATTAGACTGGGAGACTGGGCCGAGACTGGGACACATTTCTATGGGTTCCTGAATAGATTCAATATCACACGCATCCTTCGTGCAAATCTCAAAAAAATAATGATTGTATTTAATATTGTCAGAGCTATGTTAGCTCTGATAATAATGATTGTAATTAAGATCGTCAGAGCTATGTTAGCTCTGACAATAATGATTGTAATTAAGATCGTCAGAGCTATGTTAGCTCTGACAATAATGATTGTAATTAATATTGTCAGAGCTATGTTAGCTCTGACAATAATGATTGTAATTAAGATCGTCAGAGCTATGTTAGCTCTGACAATAATGATTGTAATTAATATTGTCAGAGCTATGTTAGCTCTGACAATAATGATTGTAATTAAGATCGTCAGAGCTACGAGTATGTTAGCTCTGACAATAATGACTGTAATTAATATTGTCAGAGCTATGTTAGCTCTGACAATAATGATTGTAATTAAAATCGTCAGAGCTTTGTTAGCTCTGACAAGAGCTATGTTCTAAGCTCTGAAAAAGGTCCTTTTGTGTAGTTTTCTGTATATTTTTTGGTTTCTAATTTTGATATTTGACGGTTTTGATTTGGTGTCGATTATGGGGAAAGAATCGATTGTGGGGAAAGAATCGGTCGGTAAAGGTGATGCGGCCGTTTCCCGGGGCACAGTTGTGTAAAATATTCGTAATCGTAGCTGTTATTTCCGAATTCCTATTTTTTTTGTCATATTTTCAATCGTAAGATACATTTTTGTTTTAAAAGACCTTACTTGGGAGCTTATTCCTACTTGGGAGCTTATTCCTATTTTTCAGTAAAAACTGTACACACTCGAGTATGTTCGGTCATTGGAAACGGAATATCAAAAATAACTTTAATACCAAAGATAAAACAGCTTTTTGAGGGTAAGGTGAAAATAAACCAAAACTTACCCTCACATATGCCACAACAAAAGTCATAGTGTACCCCCGCTTCCCAGCATCAGCACCAGCCGGAACTCCATTCATCTCGATAGCCAGTTTATTAAGTCGGTTTTCATGCTCGAGCACCTCTTCTTTCCCTCCGTCGTAAACTATAGTTGTTATGCACATTTCTTTCAAATCGATTCCTTTCACTTTCTCTAGGTAAACGAATTTCAAATAATCTGTAAACGTTTTAAAGTACGAACTGGTCGGCCTCAGTACCCAACCGATTTGGAACTGCTCATTGTCCAACAGCCTGAAGCTTGCCGGCTGCCAGCGGCGCTTGGCAACTTCCCTCACAAACTTGACGCCCATCTGCCACGTGGGGAAAATCAACGAACCGTAATGGTAACATTCGGGCAGTGGGCGAATCTTTAGGCCGACTTCCGTAATAACTCCGAATGTTCCTTCAGATCCTAATACAATGTGCGTGAAGTCAGGACCACTAGATATACGAGGAGCGTGACTTCCCTTTTCAAGGACTCCTCTTGGAGTTACCAATCTAGTAAAAACCACGAGGTCTTCGATGTTCCCATAAGTATTTTTTTTCATCCCGCTTGCTCTTGTAGAGATCCAACCTCCTAAAGTGGAAAACTCCAATGAATCTGGCACGTGACCAGTTGTGTATCCGAGTTTACCCAACTCTCTTTCGAGATCCTGTCCGATGATTCCGCTTTCGACAACAATGTAAAGATTTTCCGTATCTACTTTCAATATCTCGTTCATCATATTTGTATCGAGGGAAAGAATGGGTCTTTTTTCTTCGTCAGGGCAATCCAATGCTCCAGCTACGGAGGTTCCGCCTCCGAATGGAATGATGACAAAGTTTCTTTCTTCTGCCAGTTTGACCAACTCCACAACTTCCTCGTGACATGTGGGCCATGCAACTGCGTCAGGAATCCTACTCACATTGTACTCCCGGAACTTCATAACATCGTAAATGGATTGCCCCAAAGAGCGTTGGAGTCTCTTAATACCCTCGGTGGTAATTTCTATTCCCAAGTATTCTATAGCTTCGATATCTTTAGCTGTGAAACGAGACAGCGGGTATTCTGTAGGAAAAGGCTTATTGATCACATCGGAATCGTCATTAGATTCAACTTCAAATTTATCCATCAAATATTGTTCCAAGTGTGGAAGCTGCTTCCCAGCAAGAGGATACCTGCAAAAATCAATTTGACTTGTACATCGCTAAAAAAATCAACTCAAAATCGTTGTGTTTTTGTATTTAAAGATAGTTAATAACCGGCACTAAATACATTATCGGGGAATAAAGTATAATTTGATGTTGTAATTTATTTTTATCAAACACTGTTTATTCCACTTTTTTGTAACGGTATAACCCTACCAGTTCCAAGGCTTTCACCTCATCTTCAGGGGAGCACAAACAAGACTAAATTTTGTTCGAATTGGTACCAATATACACGTTTCAACGGTTGGGGGCTGAGGGATGAGGGAGGCGTGGGACGATTTCGGCCAAGAGCGGAGAGATTTTTGGGATATAACTGTTCACCAGATGTTCGGATCGATGTACTGACTTAGACATTTCTAGGGCCTCTAGAGGCTTCTAGTTCTACCAGTTCCAAGGCTTTTACCTGAAAATGAGGTGAAAGCCTTGGAACTGGTAGGGTTATACCGTTACAAAAAAGTGGAATAAACAGTGTTTGATAAAAATAAATGTCTTTAAACCTCCACAACGTTAATGCCTTAACTATAAACAATATATAATTTGATGATAAGAAAAACTAGATAATAATCATAACATATATGGTATATACTAGTAATACTATTATAACTTTACCCTGTACCGTACCGTACCGTACCGATACATACCAGACCAGATCAGATCAGATCTTTAGTTCTGGGAATTCTTTTGGTTCCTTGTGACGGGTAGACATATGGTAAATCAAATATGGTAATTGCTGTCTGTGATATACTCGTATGATAGATAGAGCCGGACAGTTCAAAACTCACGGTAAACGACTGAGATTGGTAACAGAATATCTTTGTAAGATTCTTAGGGTATTACTAAACACTAGAATAGGTGTTTAAAATAATAAGACGTCGGTTAAATTGCGCTATTGGGTATACTCGTATGTAACGACTATCACTCGAATTTGATTTTCGGCGGGTTTCTAGCTGGTTCCATTTTGAAATCCTCCGACTTATTTATATCTTCAAGAATACCTCTTCAGCTTATTCGTAACATTATATGTTTGTCTACTCAGGGTTTGGGGATGAATCCCCGAATCCCCGATATTATACAAAAGAGCCCCGCCCAGTTAGGTTAAGGCTTCGTCAACGATTATCGTTACTCTTCACATTGTTTTCGACAGTAAAATCAAAATGAATACATACATATTGTAGATAGACAGGACAGGTTGCCAGACTTTCTTATCTCGACAGACATATTTTACCTCTTCCACGTCCATACACCTTCTCATACAACTTCTACGATTTCTCTAGCTGGCTACGTTTCTTTCTTTCAGAATATCATTCATTCGATCCAACCATTCGATCCAACCATTCGATCCAACCATTCAATCCAACCATTCGATCCAACCACACTTTCCTTGGTATTCTTCTCATACACCTTCCACTTATATTTGCACTATATGTCTGTTTTGTTATTTTTTCCTCATTCATTCATTTCACATGCCCGAATCATCTCATTGTGCTCGTCTCCATCTTACTTAACACATCAGCCTTAAGTTCACACTCGTCCCTTATCACTTCGTTCCGTATTCCGTCATGCATTGTCACTTTAAGTAATCTTTTCAATGCACCTAATGAAAATTAATGGGGTTGATTCGAATGTTATCCCTAACTATTGTCTGGCCTATGCTACACTTATTTATTTCCAATTCTTAAAGCGCTCCGGAGTGACACTCGTAACATAAGTGTCACGAAGATGTACGAGTTATGTGTTTGAGGTTTCAATGATTTGAATAAAGCAACGTGTTCATGTTCATACTCACTTGTCTCCTTCGAACCAAGCGCACTTGGACCTGATGTAGATGCCGGTGTCTCTGTAGCCCCAGCCGTGCCACCTCAAAACGTGTTCCCTACAATAAAGCAACGTGTTCATGTTCATACTCACTTGTCTCCTTCGAACCAAGCGCACTTGGACCTGATGTAGATGCCGGTGTCTCTGTAGCCCCAGCCGTGCCATCTCAAAACGTGTTCCCTACAATAAAGCAACGTGTTCATGTTCATACTCACTTGTCTCCTTCGAACCAAGCGCACTTGGACCTGATGTAGATGCCGGTGTCTCTGTAGCCCCAGCCGTGCCACCTCAAAACGTGTTCCCTACAATAAAGCAACGTGTTCATGTTCATACTCACTTGTCTCCTTCGAACCAAGCGCACTTGGACCTGATGTAGATGCCGGTGTCTCTGTAGCCCCAGCCGTGTCACCTCAAAACGTGTTCCCTACAATAAAGCAACGTGTTCATGTTCATACTCACTTGTCTCCTTCGAACCAAGCGCACTTGGACCTGATGTAGATGCCGGTGTCTCTGTAGCCCCAGCCGTGCCACCTCAAAACGTGTTCCCTACAATAAAGCAACGTGTTCATGTTCATACTCACTTGTCTCCTTCGAACCAAGCGCACTTGGACCTGATGTAGATGCCGGTGTCTCTGTAGCCCCAGCCGTGCCACCTCAAAACGTGTTCCCTACAATAAAGCAACGTGTTCATGTTCATACTCACTTGTCTCCTTCGAACCAAGCGCACTTGGACCTGATGTAGATGCCGGTGTCTCTGTAGCCCCAGCCGTGCCACCTCAAAACGTGTTCCCTACAATTTTCAATAACAATTTTGATAAAGGTCTATAATTTTTGGGAATAATCTAAACGACATTTAACATGTTAGAAAAAAAAAATTTAAATTGCTTTAGCAAATGTGATAAAACTTAAACGCGTTTCGAAGAAATCTAAACTCAATGAGAAATCGGCAAAATTATCAAAAGTACAAGTTTTGAATGGAAAATATAATTTTTTTTTTTTTGCCAAATAAAATGATTTTTATCGGTCACTTCTTCAAAAATAAGGATTATTTATATTTGAATACATTATCAAGGTCATTCTCTTGTTCAAAGGTCATCCATTAATGTTGATGTCAATTTCCGCTGCGTCGTAATCCTAAGGTTACGGACTCCCATCCCATATCATAATTTTCCATTTTATTGTATTTCAACATTAATTTTTGTTCAATTAAAAAATTGTTAATTTCAAAAGGCAGACAACTGTCTGTTTAAACGTCCTATTTCAAAGGTCGATCGCTAATATGATTGCGAAGCATGCTAAACGGCGGGAAGACAAATAGACGCGCATCAATGCAAAATTTCATCATAAAAATGCAAAAATGAAATCAATCACTCTTTTGAATGATCAGAAATAAAGGAAATATGATATAACATACTAGACGTATGCATCCCTTTAGGCCAAGTCAATACCATATCCAGGTAATAATATAGTTAATACCGCTTTATCATGTCATGTCATGTCATGTCATGTCATGTCACGTCAACAGTCATATTTCAATAAAATTACGATACGATTGTCGTCTTCCGTAGTCCGGATTGTGGAATGTTTTGGTTTCTCCCTCGATTTATAATGGATAAAAGTTTGGTTTATTAGGTGTTTTCGTTAGATGAAGGCAGTTATCGTATCAATAAAAATACCATATTGCACTGCATATAATCAAAGCATTTGTTACAATTCATTTTCCTTCAAAACATAGTCATGTCATATCATATCATATCATATCGTTAGAATACCCCAGTTCGGAAGATCGCAAGTTCCGAGTACGAGTACGAGTGAGTAGTGAGTAGTGAGTAGTGAGTAGTGAGTAGTGAGTAGTGAGTAGACGCAGTCTTTCT